>KK118429.1:61333-95603 GCA_000611955.2 Stegodyphus mimosarum
TCCATTTGGAATGGGAAACGATTTGGGATTGTGTTTGTTTACGTAGTTGATCCCGTTTTCGGAAGTGAGAAAATTAATCTTATAAATGGTTCGGAAGATCATTATGCCAAAGACCGCTTTCTCTTCACAAGAAAGCGAATGGCTGGCTAGTGCACCATTATGGAAAAGAGGAATGAATTTTTGCCTCCACAATTACACCCCCCTCTCCCACCATGTTTCGAACGCAGATGTAGTCATTACTGGAATTGTGGAGTTGTTAAGAAATAAATTGTGAAGCTTGTATGTATAGAGCTACAAGCGACCAACTGAAAATCATGCAAAGCTGTTAAAAATAAATAAATGAATAAAAAACTTGCTCTCTGTTTCTTCAGCTTCCAGTTTAGTGCTCGAAAGGAATTTTCGGTTAATTCTTAATTTTGGCGATAGACCATTAGCGTAGTTTTTTAATCGCGGAAAAAATGTCTCTAAGTTAAATAATTTTTTTAAAGACATTATAATTCATTAAACCACCCTTTTTTTCCACAATAAAAAATAAACATTTGCGAAACGATAGGAATTTCAGATTAAAAGGTATATACACCATTATAATTTTAATGGAATTTCATAGTAGCTTATATGTGAATCCCCCTTCCCCGCTGTCTAACGAGTACAAGCAGAGTTATTTTTAAAATGGCATTCGAATATAAAAATCATTACTATAAAGCAAGAAATACGCAAGCCACTATGAAATAACGTGTTTTTAACAGAATTTTACTGTCATTATTGGCTGTGTTTTTGATGCGAACTATAATAATACACTCGTCGCAGAAAAATTCATGAACAAAGACGTATAATGCGGTGTTTAGAAGCATTTTCAGCGAAGTCTGCTCAAATTCATTTACTGATGATTTGGGATTTAACATTTCGCTCGGCGTCGCTCAGAGCTAACCCTGAGATTGTAACCATTCGACGAGACATAAGATCTTTTAACTGATGTTTAAAAGTTCATGACTGTAAATATTCAAATAGGCGGTTTGACAATAACGCCCGCATTTCTTATAAATTTAATTCTTTATTTTATTTTTAATAATATATTGTTGCGAAATTTGTATATATGTAAATAATTTTAGTGAAATTATATATGATACAATATTTTAGTATCTCGTGTATAATGTAACTGGAAATGCCTCAATAGAAGCTCCACTGGAAAAATAATGTTACAGGTACAAGCTCATTTAACATTGAGGTAAATGGCCAAGCTGCCGACGGTTTTGGCGACATTTTCGTCCGATTCCTATATGTAACTCTAATTGTATATGCCGTCTAACGATTTTGATAAATCGAAGACACTGGAAATTTCTCGGCGGACGGGGGAAATCTTATATCAAACCGGATAGAGCATTTGTTCTCAGTTTAATTTAGATTTGAGTTTAGAGTTTAGCTTGAGTATCGATAGATAACGTTGCAAGCTTAAAGCACAGAGGCTTTGTATGTTGTTTTGTGTTTAGTGTTCGTAGTAGTTTGAAGTGATCAGTACTGATTGTACGCTTCATACTGCGAAGAATAGTACGAATACTTTTGTGAGATGTTCCAAAACTGTAAATTGTTCCTTTTGAGGAAATTCCCCCCCCCCTCCAAACTATTGTCGGTTCTGTATGCATTCAAACCATTACGAACCCTTACACACGTAACAATATACAATTTGTGAAATAGCCAGCTGATGGCTTTCATAAGCATTTCTAGCAATACTGTAAATAAAAGAGCTATCCGTAAGTGTAAATGCTAATAAAGTTTGTCTTAAAATTTTAACACTTTATTTAAATGCCTTATTTTGTTCTTCAGTTTTTAGATTCATTTCGTTTTAAATGTCTGGAAGAAAATACTTTTTTAGGGGTGGGATCACAAATTGAGATTAAACATATGTTCCGAAATCAATGGTTTTATATATATATATATAACTTTAAATTGAACAGTGATTTTTTTCCATTAAGAGTTTTCATAAATACATTGTTAACTTTTAGGCTTGTGTCTTATCTCAAACTACATTTTACAGAGTGTTAACATAGCGTTTCTTTAGCGTCAGTATTCTGAGCCATTGTGAGTTTTTTTGGGGGGGGGATGAGGGAAGGTATGTGTACCCCATTCGAACTAATATAGGATATTTATAAAATCATTAAAACTTGAAAAAATATTTTGTTAAATGTTCTTACATATTGTTATATATATATGTCTTGTTCTTCCATATATTGTTTAAAAAAAAAAGAGTTTACATGATCGTTACTGCAAAATATGCGTTCGTTGATATCTGTTTAAATAATCTCACCAGATCAGAAGGAATAGATGCCGATATTAGATTTGTTCAAGTTTAAGTCCGAAAGTTAAGCCAAAATCTTCAAACCATGTTACACGAAAACCTGGGACTGTACGTAATTTATTTCTTATAGTATTGTTACTTGAAATAATGCAAAGAAAATCAGTTTTTAGGAGCCAGTTCTTAATGAAATAATGCTTTGCTTTTCATCTTCCCTATTTTAAAGTACTAGGAACATCGGTGTTTTTCAATCCTTTTTTAATATTTGTTTTCCTGAGAATGTTAGGGGCATCACAGAAGGGTAAAAAAAGTTTAATGGATTCTCCTAGTCAACAAAATATAAAGACATTCGCTTTAAGAATGCATCTTTCAACAAAGCGCATCTGTCTGCAGATGCGTATTACCTGCTTTGTTAGTAAGACGCATATGATTAATAAAAACTTGTGAATAGTAGGAGAATTCTAAGTATCCTATGGAATCATTTAATATTCAAGATGATTATTGTCTAAATGATTACAAGTATTTAAGAATTACAAGATTGTTTAAATCAGTAATTCTCTCTCTCTCTCCTCTTTTTTTTTTTTTTTGGTCGCGGCACACTTACCCCCCCCCAAAAAAGGTAAGTTTAAAAGTTGTTTATTTACCTATAACACTGTGTGTAAAATAGTTTATTATAATAATTTTGAATGTAAAATAAAATAATATGTACTACAAAAGCAGCAGTACCTTTATTAAGGGAATACTTTTAATGAGAAATTTGAGCATGATGTTTTTGATAATTTGATTTATTAGTAGGCCGTAAAAATGGCAATGCTACTCATATACCGTATTCTACATTTAAACAGTCTCGATCTTTTTATTCGCATTTATGTTGGTTAGTACACAAAATCCGAATTCACACAAATAATATGTCGAAAATTGTAATAATATTTTTAAAGCCTTTTTGGCCATCATGGGATAATCGCATGTAATGTTAATCCAAAATGAATTAATTGATTCTTCCGAATATTTTAAAATTAAATCTCGATTATTAGAAACGAAATTAGTTCTGCTTCTTCATTCAAAGTTAATTCAAATACAGAAGTATTCGTTATCGTAAATGGATTACGAACTCCATCAAATTTTTTTTATATTTAAATTTGGGAAATAATGAATAATTCTCTCCTCTAATATTGTCAAATGGTAAATAACAATTTTTTGAATAATTTTATTAAAATCTTTTGGGTCTGACTCAAACTTTTCCAAATTGCCTATTTGAGCTTTATTCTTCCATAACGTTATTTCTTTTTGGAATCCCACCAGTTTATCTGTTGAGTTTAATACATTTTTCTTTCGGCCCTTGCATACTTGAATTTATGTTATTAAAAATAACAAATATGTCTGATAAGTAAGCTAGTCTCCCGTTTGCACCAACCAGAACTTCTCAATTTAAATTATGAACATGCGCAAAAATGCTCCGAAATGCGATCTTCTTCAAAGCACCAAAATCGGCTTGGATAAAACAATAAGCGCTCTTATTAATGTCTTAAAAACCGAATTTCGCCATTTCTCATGTGTACCGTATACTAGGATTAAACCCATTATAGTTTTTGCTGTATACATTTGTAAAATTTGGCGGTACGCTTTAAGAATTTGGCGAGACACAAAAGTGCAGCGGAACATTGACTGAGAATCACTGTTTTAAATGGTTGAATATTCAAAGAATACTACCTAAATTGCACGATTCTCTAACATAACTGAAGTGTGGGTTGTTTCTGTATATTGGCAATGGTTACTTGATGATTCACTTCCAAAAGTCTCACTGTCTGCCGCCGTTGAGAAATAACTGGGCAATTCGTTTCGCCGAACTCATTTTCAAGTGTAACGTCCGTCAGTCCGCCGCCCCTTAAAATCGTTTCTATCCGGAAAGCTTTTCCCTGACGACTCATTCCTGGAATTAACCAGCAGTTATTCCGGGAAGATCCTTTGGAATGGAGGAGAAAAGCAAATAGGGAAATGAAAGAGAACAGTGTCACGTGCACGGAGGAACCGAAACGGTACTCGAAACGTACCCACGAAACGCGAACGTAGCCAAAAATTCGGGCAGGCGTTTTGGAAAAGAAAATTTCTCCGATATTGCGTCACAATCTGGCGTCTGTCCCGCACCGCCCCTCTTTCCTCCCGTTTCCATAGCGACCGCATCACCAGCTCTCGAGCCTCTTGCGAATCTCCCTCCCGTGCATCGTTAGTATTGACTTTTCCTGGATCTTCGGGCGCGCCTCACAGAACTTCGTTCTGGAGGGAGGATTCGAGACGGCACAAGAGGCATTTTCTAGTACGAAATCTTTCGCTTCTTTTCATTCCGTTGGTCATATCTGTGTAGCGATGTTGCATTCTTCCTTTATTTCCTTGTATTACAGCTTAAAAATGAGATATTTCCGGATTTTGTTCATTTGTAAGGATATTTATTTTTATTGGTTAAAAACTTAGCTATATGATTCTGTATGTTGTAATTCGCAACTGCATACAAAGCTGAGTTTAAAAACTGTATTCTGTCGAAAATTATCTGGTCAGAATATAATAGGAAAATCCATTTCTTCCCGATCGGTTCGTGATAAAGACTTACTGAGTTGCCGTTTCCAACTACGTTTAAATAAATAATCACAATTAAATGAGTGTTTTTTTATTAATAAATTCCAAATTTTTTAAATTTCTAATTTTTAAAATAAAATTTCTTGATGGACAGCCGTCAGCAGCACTCATTTAACTGCAGATGCGCCTTAGTCACATTTAAGTAAAAACTATCTTTTCTTCAAGCACATTGGTCTAAAAGAGTTCTATCTCCTCACCCAACTGTACAAGTGAACTGCAGTTTCTAGATACAAAAAGAATTCCATAATTTAAATTGCCATTTATGAAATTGTTAATCAGGCAAATACTGAAAAACTGGAAAACCAAGTTTTGTAAAAATCGCACGAATAGTTTTTCGAAAATTAGCTCTCAAAATTCTAGCTCCTTAATGTTAATTGAATTTGATATATATTTATTAATATCTTTTTTTTATAAAACTTATTGAATTCCTTCTTATACAGTTCGAAATTTAGATTCATTCCAAACAAAATTCGCCCATTTTTTATGATTTATTTTTAAAATTTATATTTTTAATTTTTAAAAATATTTTTAAATAATTTTTACATATTTTTCGAAAAAAAAATTGAATTATAACCTATAGAAATTTTACAGTCATCTTAAAAGTAGATTTATTTCTAAGTATACCTGCAAAAAATTACAGCTTTTTATTCAAAATTTCCCAGATATACGTGAATATAAATATATTGCCGCGTTTTGAAATTTGGCATATTTGTTGAAAGCGATAATAGCGAAAATGTGGTGAAAAAATTATTTGAAAATAGAACGATGTGGCTTTTTTTTCATTGCTGCACAATGACAGGAAAGGAAAATGGGTTGCCACATATTAAGAAGTTTTCCAAGTGAATTATTCTTTGCTCAAACTGAAAAAAATTTTCCAAGTTAAATTTATGAATTTCTCCGTAAATTTCGCACCAAATTTCACAAAATTTAATATTTAGGCGTAATCTGAGTCGTAGAATTGAGAAATATGGGAAAAAATTGCTATATTATTTCAGAAAAATTTTGATTTTTTGCCAAAATAACCTATGTTAGAATGATGCTATATATAAATTTAATATATATCCTAAGTCGCGCTTTCGAGACATGAAAAACGCAATCTGAATTTCGTCAGTCGTCCCAGTAGAACGGGATATATAGATCTGTTTCTTAACTTTATGCCGTTTGATATTATTACAGCGACCGTCCAATAATATGAAAATCGGATATATCGAACTCGAATCGGATATATCTAGATATCTTCGATTGAAACTTTTTGGATTTTATAGACTTTTTCCAGAGTTTCTGCAAGTTTTAACCCCCTCCAAAATAAATAAATAATAATAAAAAAAATACTGGCTGTTAAAATCATCCACACTTAGGGTACTAGGATCCACATTCCATCCATAGAAGAAAATACCTTTGCATTGTTTTCTTCTTAACTGTATCCTTACTTTTCTCTGTGTGATCGTCGTACTGATGTAAGCTCATAATTTTTGGGTTTCGTCTCATAAGTGTGGGATTCATTTAATCTTTTCAGTTTCATAAATAAACTAGTTTTAACGCATTTGCCGTCCCTGGAAAATCATAAAACCCTCATTCTACTGTACATATAATTTAAGAATGTGCTACCGTTTTTAAAACAATATATATTTACAAGTTGATATTTTTCGAACGAACTGGCTCATTTTTTAACATGATTTGTTCGTAGATTTTTAAACCATAAGACCACATTTACAAAAATCCTATGTCACATGTGTATGCATTACGTCATCATTATTACAAAACATATTTTGTTTCTTTGCAAATGTTTGTATAATGTAATAGCAGATCTTATTTTTTATTTATTTTTTTTTTCCGTTTGAAAGCATAGTTTTTTACGTAGCTCACAGAACTTATCCTGAACAAAACAGTTTATTCCAGCGTTTTTTTTCAATTTGTGGTTCCCAAATCCTTGTGGTCCTCTTAATCCCCCCACCCAAAGAATAAGGAGAAGTAAAAAATTAGTCATCTATCACTTTTTCTTCCAAAAGTGACATTTATGAATTTTGTTACCAGTTACTCTACCTATGAACGTATTGATCTGGTCTTAGCCACCACCCCCCAAAAGTGTTTAAATCACTATGCATGATTGATGTATTTGATTATGGCAAAGTACCCGAGGGCTATCTGCGGAAGGGCAAGGATGCTTTCGTGGAGGACTTTCTGAGAGAAGACGCTATAAACATGTTACAAGTGGAGAAAGCTACGAAAGCGTCCATGCAGCCAGCCCGTTAGCCGGGGTTCAAACTTTGGACCGAATAACCAGAGTTCAGCAACGTTACCGATCGGCCACTGGTGGGCAGTTAAGTCACTTTGGGTTTGGTGCATCTTACTAGCAAACATCCAAACACGGAACAGCTATGCAAGAACCGCCAGCTCATATAAGGTATTTCTCCCGCCTTCTCAACATGCCTTCGTGGTGTAATGGTCAGCACACTCGGCGCGTATCTAGAGGTCCAAGGTTCGAGTTCTGGCTAGGGCATTACTCTTTTTCATCACTCTTGCTTCAAAAAAATCCTAAGAGCTCTACATATTTAATAAATAAATAAATAAATTTACTATAACTAAAACAATTATTTTTTTTTCTTGCGCTTAATATAAAGATGTAATGGATTTTAATTAATTGCATTAAACAATTATAAGTCTACTGGTAGTAATATCTGTTAAAACAAAATTGCTTTCAAAGGGGGCGAGAGTAAGGTGTTCCTCAGAATATTCCGATTTATTAAAGGAGTTCACATTTGCAGGGGCGGCGGGGGAAGTGAAACGCTGGTTAATGCAAAACCGCAATTTACGCAACATTTCTTTAAAGGAATCGCCATAGATAACGGTATTCATTTTCGGTACTCGTTTTACTGGTTTGTCTGAAATCTTTCGTCGTCTCAACCTCATTTTACACCGAATCCTTACACAATTCTCCCGGACATGAATTGCGAAAGATAAAAATTCTGATGTGGACACCACATGACTTCCTTGTACGGGCTATAATAGTATACACGCTTATTGCTTCATTTCATTTAAACTCATTTCCTCGAATTATTCTTAATTAACCGATTCCTCAAGGCAGTTGAAAATAACGTGAAAATTGCAATTGGTATCAAAAATGGCTTTATTTTTTCATAACGAATATAAATCTCTCACAGATAGAAGTATAGGAACTGCGGAGACTGCACTGAAAGTTAGATTTCGTTATTTTCCCAAAAAAACTTTTTTTTTTAAATTTGTATTGCCAAAACATAAATATTTTCATCAGTTAAAACACTTCTGTAATTGGAAGTGTATGATTGCGACCGATGATTGCGAAAATAAAGGCTAGGTAAGGGGGATAGGTATAATGTATGTGTATATATGTATCTGTGTGTATGCATATATTCTTGAGAATATGAAGTTTTAATAATTAAAAAAAATAGAGATGAATCCGCTTTGGCTGCTAGATTGTAAATCGATAAAAATCAACAATTAAAGGTCGGAACTAAAATCCTGTTCCTGAAAATTAGAAGTTTCTTTAATTTGCGTTTATTCAGTTTGGTAACTTTTACCCGGAGAGGAAAGGTTTATAAACCTTCATATTTTCAGGAACAGAATTTTCGTTTTGACTTTTCCTTGTTGATTTATATATAGTATATATATATATGTGTGTAAGAAAAATAAAGACTATGTAAAAGATTAAATTAGCAACGTAAATTTCCCTTCTCAATTCTAAAAATAGTAACCTCTCTCTGCACTGCGTCATTTCTAGATTAATCCATGTCATATGATTCTTGCATAATTCTGGTGATGTTATTGAAACTAAAACTAGAACAGCCAATGGTAATTTTATAGCAATATTAACTGTCCAATCAAAATGCATTGAGAACCAAAACTAACAAGATTTCGCCCTGAACGTAACGCACTTGCTTTCAACGCTTTGGCCTAGCTGGACTGCAGTCTCTCTGCTTCTTCTATCTTACTGAAAATTAGTCTAAAATGTTAAGTTTTTCGGTATAGACACAATAAATGTGCCAACTTGATTGTGGCCACAACAAGCTGAAATAAAAAATGAAGATTTAATCTGCCCTTGCCTCCAATTTCTTCGTTATGATCAACATTTCTACGTCATCAAAATTCCTGCATGGCCTGATTGCGTTAATACGTAAGTACCGGAAGATTTAATCTGCTTTCACCAATTTCCTATTCATTATGGATCAACACTTCTATGCCATCAAAATTTTTGCTGGTCATTACTTCTGAGTTTGTTGTTTTTATTATTTCATATATATATATATGTAAGATATAACAAAATATGATACTTGGTTTAAAAATAATTGGCGACCTCAAAATTAACATTCTAAATTTGGTGCTGTCCCTCTTAAGTTCATCCTTTCTCCCAAATTCGAGATCATTCGAAATTGCGTAACGCTGCTTGATAAAAAATGGAACTAAAACTCAAAATTAACTAATCACAGATTGGCTGTACTTTGTGCACCTATCTTGTATAAATAGCTAATAACTGCGTAGTCTCTTTTTCGCCTCTTCGCCTACGTGCTGACAGCTTGTCGCTCAGTCTCTGCTAGGTATTCGCCGTTAATTAAAATGTAATTGCATATTGAAAATTATGGGTAGCGTTTAGCACACCTAGTCTTCTACAGTTATGTATTAAGAAATTCGTCGTTCAAGAATAAATAATGTTTAACTAACAAGCTTCTAAAATTCCATCTGATCATCCATTACGCTATAATGTTCAGACAATTACGCAGCAGTTTTTTCGGCCATGACTAAACGTGAATGGTTTTCATCTTCCGCCAGAAGTACAATTGTTACATATATATACACTTTTGGTCTGCTAATTGCAATAAAAAAAGAGAGATTTGCAGAAGTAGAGTTAGATGTTATATGTTATCCATATACAATATTCCAGCGTTCTGTGGCTAATCTTTCTTGAGTTATGCGAGATATATACATGCACGTATGTAGAGACGTTAGAAAAAAAATCCATTTTAAGCCCATTTGAGGAAAAAAGATGTTTTATTCTGTACGTATGTACAGCCGTCACGCAAAAAAGTAGTTTAAATGGATTCAGGAATGGTCAAAATATATATTTCCGTTGAAGTATGATGCTCGAAACTTTTCACAATTGCAATACTTTCTTTACTTCGTATAAAGAAGTAAAAAAAGGTTGCTGATAAAATACCATCCCTAAATAAAATTATTTTTAATACTTTAGAAGTATTATTATCGAGTCTATTATTTCTCTCGAGGTAGAAACTGCAGAAAATACGTAATATTACCGGGTGACTGCACGTATGGGAAATGTTAAATGTAAAACGTCATTAAGAAATTTACGTAACCTTCAAAAACTACTCCTGCATTAAATTCATAGTATATTTCAAGCTTCTAAGCTAATAGTGACTTTCCTCCATTCTCTCTTAGTAATTCTTTTTGATATTTCATTTCTAGGAAACCACTAACTTCATAGTTATTTCTGATTAAATAAGTTTCATTATAGAAATGTGCTATATTATCCATCTATTGTTTTCACAGAATGAAGAAATAAACTCTTTTCAAGTGTATTATGATGTACACTGCGGGGGGGACAGTTCTATATCTCCCTTTCTACTGGGCCAATTGACGAAATTCAAATTGCATTTTTCGTATCTTGAAAGCGCGACTTAGGATATGTGTTAGATTTATATATAGCATTTTCCTAACATAGGTATTTTGACACAAAGTCGGATTTTTTCTAAAATCACATATTAATTTTTTTTCCATATTTCGATTCTACGCCTCAAATTATGCAAAACTACCAAATTTTGTACAAATCGCACAAGTATAGCAATTTTTTTATTATTATTACTATTATTATTATTTTTAAGATTTTAAAAAAATTATCGCTCAAAATTTTATGTCTTCAATGCAATGTTAATTAAATTTGATATATATTTATTAATATATTTTTTTATTAAACTTTCTTGATTCCTTCTGTAGTTATAGTGCGCTATTCAGATGGGACAGGGATTAGTGACTGCTAAACGGACTTTGCCGGGTTAGAATCCTGGAGAAGACATGGGTGTTTGTAAGCTCATAGTAGATATATAGGGAGATATAGAACTACCATGCTACTTTTTCTCCAACGTTCTGAACCTCCCCTCCCCGTACACCATTTTCACTACTGCTAGAAAGTCATCCCCCCTCCTTTTCAATACTCGAAAATTACATACCCATTTATTTAGATTTAGATTATTTTTTAAGTTATTTTTATAAATTAAACGATAAAAAATATAGAAAATGTTGACAAATGCTAAAACTTCAATAAAAGTAGCTTTTTATACTCATAAACCTTAATCTTCTTTCCTATTTGAATTTCAGTAAACACATTCATTCCTATCCCCTATAATTTTACATTCTGGAAATATACAAAAACGTTCTTTCCGTATAATTCTTGTTCTCCTTTTTAGGTTTATCGGTACGCAAAAAAATATTGGTCACATAGCATGAGACAGCTTTCAGAAATGTGCGTAAAAAACAACTTCCAGCTAATAAACTCGCCAGTTTCTGCGATAAAGGCGCCAGTTATGGGTCCATTCCTTCCCATTTTCCTAGAAATAGCTGCACCACTCTTCTTGCTCTTTAATATATTATCATGTTAACAAGCGTGAGCGAAAAGAGGAGAAACGAGAGCGATCTCTGCGGAATAACTTTGGCCTCGATCCTCTCCCGAGATATTTGACTAGTTTTTTATTTTGATTTGGAGCACGGATAAATATTCCAAGGTTTGAATCTCCGCTCGTTGCTAAAAGCGTCTTTGGGGTATATCTCTGTTGAGTTCGTATCTTTTTTTTGTGAAGGGTTACGTTCCGATGTATTTGATAATTGGGATAAAATATAGCTGTAACTAACTCCCTTAGCGAACGTCCTACATAACGAACCGTACGCGAATCTCGCAACGATTTTTTTTTTAACGGCGCGTAAATGCATAAAATTGTCTGGGCATAAACAAAGCAAGCAGCGAAGCATACCAATATATATACCTCCTAATATTATATTCTCCCTGAAGATCTGTAGGTCATCGTTGACGAGGAACATGAGGAAGCCTTGGCAACACCTTCTAGATAGTTATTTTTTGAGATGGTGTTGACCTAGCCTCCTTCCCGGTTAAGAGCTCCAGAGAACCCATGCCAAATGCTTTTATCGCAGACCTTCTGAAGAAATGGAAATTAAACTAATTCCGCATTCCATAAAGAGAAAATTTATTTCATTAGAAGGGGGAAGAGGTCCCCTGCCACAACCAAATAGTAGCACCGAGTAAGCTAAGACAAACAAAGTAGATCTATTCAGTAACAAAACCATGCAATACTTACGGACATTCTTAAAGTAGAGATATACGGTATTTCTCCTACCTTCTTCGCATGCGTTCATAGTGTAGTGGTGAGCACGCTCAGCGCGTATTCGAGAGGTCCGTGTTTCGAATCCCGGCGAGCTCTGCTGCTTTCAAAAAATACCTAATGTCTCTGCAGTGGCCCCCCGAACTAAAAATGGTGGTGGATGATGATTCTCCATCACTAGGATTTGGTGATTGGGAGTCAAAAAGTCGCCCTTTAAAAGGGGAAGTATATAAGGTATTTCTCCCACCTTCTTCGCATGCTTTCGTGGTGTAGTGGTCAGCACGCTCGGCATGTATTCGAGAGGTCCGTGAGTCCCGGCAAGGGCATTGCTCATTTTTCATATCTCCTGCTTCCAAAAAATACCTAATGTCTCTACAGAGAGACCGCTTTAAATGATTTCTTGAAACCAGAATCACCCATACAGCCAAAAGGTAGATGTCCCAAGAAGGTAAAAAAACAGCTTAGTCTTCAGTTTCCAGTAGAAAACTTGGAAGATCAGACTACTTAACTAAACAGCTGTGAGACTTCTTATTGCATGTGTAATGTACGTACATGATTTTACAACTAGCAAATTAGTGAATTCCTAGTGTATTCTAACATTAGTGGTATTTTTTTACGATGTTTCGTAATTTTTGGCCTTCCTCGGAACGGTTTAAGATCATCCATCATATGTGATATATCTTGGGTAAGGAACGTCCTCACGAAACGAATTGCGTTCGTTGTGTGAAGTACCGTTGTATCATGGTTCGGTGATGTAACTCGAAGAAAAAGTCAAACATTTAAAGCCCTAGAATTTTTCATGAGGAATCAAGGCTTTCCTTCCATGGTGCAACAGTTAACTTATCTGTCCGGCATACAGAAGATCTCATGTTCGACGCCCGGCGGGGTTAAGTGAATTTTTCAAGTGTTTTTCACTGTTTAACTCCTCCCGCTTTAATAAAGCAAACTATAATTTATGTAATGTATGTCATATATAACCGTTCTGTGCATTAACATAATTGACACCTATAACGAATTATGTATAAACGGTAACTCCGTCTTACATAACCTCCGTAACTATGTTCAGTTGAGCGATTTCAGTTTAGGCTGGCATCTACTGTACTGTAACTTACCTCAAATAGTAATAACAGTCTATCAAAGTAACAATGTCTCTGGATCACACCTAACGGTACTGTTGTTTCAAGGAAATTCTAAAATGCAGGAAAGTTCTTATATTCGCGTGGTTCTTATTTTTGTGTAAATGCGGTTAAAACTATATGGTTTTTTTACTAACTCCACGTAAAGAAATCAGATGTTATGTTAAGAAATCGAGACTTTCTAGAAATGACACTCCATCTCCAGAATCTAGGAGTGATATCTGTTCAAATATCACTTCTAGGTTCTGATATATTCGGTGGGTGGGGGGAGGTAAGGTTTATGCAACGAATTACAGGATATCATTGAACTGATTGGATGAGTCTGCAGCATTCATTACATTGTAGAGACATTAGGATTTTTGATGCAAGAGATGTGAAAAATGAGCAATGCCCTCGCCGGGACTTGAACCACGGACCTCTCGCAATACGCGCCGAGTGTGCTGACCACTACACCACGTAGGCATGCGAAGGAGCCGAGAGAAATACCTAATATACTCCCCCTTTTAAAGAGCGACTGGGGATTAGAGGACCCAATCGCCAAATCCCGGTGGTGGTGAGTCATCATTCACCACCTTTTTTAGTTAGTTCCGGCGCCACTTTTAGAGACATTAGGATTTTTGATGCAAGAGATGTGAAAAATGAGCAATGCCCTTACCGCGTCTCGAACCACGGACCTCTCGCATTACGCGCCGAGCGTGCTGACCACATAGTACTACTGTATAAGGTAGTTCCTTCCACCGTGTCTTCGTGGTGTAACGGTAGCACACTAGGAGCGTATTTGAGACGTCCAGGTTCGAGTCCCGACGAAGGCATTGCTCATTTTTCACATCTCCTGCTTCAAAATAACTAATGACTACAACTGGATATTTTTAGACCATTTATAATCTATCATTCAAAAGAGTTGAATATCTTATGAACACCCTGTTTATCTCGTAATAAGTTATTAGAACGTAAAATTGCTTCCCCCGAAGCCAAAAACTTAGAATGCTGTTTCAGTCTCGTGTTATGTTTTGCTGAATGTTTTAAATACTGTTAAAATCCTTACCTTGAAATTGCTTGTTGTTAAAATGACCAGAAGAATCATGATTTAGTATAACGTGCAGATCGATATTCTGAAGCTTTTCAAGTGCCTGTGGTGAAAAAGCGATTTTGCCCAACCCCATCCCAATTTTCATTGGAAATAATCTGATACCTTCCTTTCCTTGCCATGAGCCTTCGGATGAGACTTTTGTCTTAACGAAATTTAAATGGCTCCAAACTGCAGAAGCACTATATATTAGGAAGCATCCATACCTTCTGCGAAATTCGACCATAACGATATAAATGACTGGTAGTTTTTTTAAACACGATATTGTCCACATCGTAAATTTTAATTAAGCGCGAAGTTTCTTTTTGGAGCTAATATGTCTCGGAGTTAGAAGTCGCGCATTGTAAAAGTGAATTTCCTAAAACGAAGGTTAAAGTTAACTAGTTTGTAATAACTAAATTGTTATAAAATTTTTTACTTATTGATGCTATAAATAATCCATAGAAATATTTCATTTTTATAATCTTTTCAGTTATCATTTACGTCATCTGAGTTACGTTTAAATTGCTTTTGCATAATGTGTTGAAAATGGTCATGTAGCTTTATTTTTATTGTTCCTTGGAGCAATCTAAGCTCTGATCTTGTATCTAATGTGCATTATCTTGACGTCATGATGTTAGCGAAAAGTGAAAAACTAATATTGAATATCTAATGATCACATAAAATCTCTTTCGATGGGGTCCAATTTTAGCCGAGATAACGATTCATCACGGGACTTATGTGTCATTATGGGTACTTGCTATTCGTATTTTCGTATAATGAAGGGGCATTTGCATGCAGACAGACTTAAGATAATATTTTTTAACATTCAGTTCCTACGCAAAAATCCTTCACAAAATAATAATGACGTTGAGCCAACTCATTTAAAACAGATTAAGCCAAGCTGAAAGCGTGGCTATTTTGATAGGAATTGCCTCTGGGAGTAAATTAGACAGTAATCATATATTTTTTTTTTAGGCGACTAGCCTTATTTGAACAGAACTTTTTTTAAAAGAAATTTCGTATAATTTCTTTGTCTTTAAATTCGAAACCCATAAATCGATTTTATGATAAGAGCCAATTCCTCTTGACTGTTTTCGTAATGTTTCTCTAAATGTTGCGTTACGTTTTTCGTCTCATAATTGGCAGAGAAATTGTTCCATTTTGAAAGTTCGAAACGATACTAATGTAGCTCAAATTCTTCAAGGACGCTTTTGAAGTTAATAATGAAATATAAAATAATAATCTCCTGATACGCTTTCATTCGTCTGTTTAATTACTTCCTTGTACGAAGTAAAAATGAAGTATTGTAATCGCGAAAAATTTCCGGTATCGCATTTCAACAAAAATGGCCATTTTTACCGCTATCGAATGCAGTTTAACAATGTTTTTTGCGTGACATCTGTACGTAAGGACGGAATAAAGGACTCCTTTTCCTCCAAAAAATTATAAAACTGATTTAAAATGGATTCTGAAAAGAATTTTCGTGCCGTCTTTGCATACGTACCTACGTACGTACGTATGTATCTTGCATAACTCAAAAACGAGTAGCCTCAGAGCGTTCAAAGTTTGTATATAGGACTGCTATAATATGTAGATGTGCACCTCTTGTTTTGGATGTAATCAGCCGCACTCAGCTTTAGCGCAAGTCATAGGCGTTTTTAATTTAATTTTAATTACTTTTATTTTGAATTTATATATCTTACTCGGCACAGTGATCTCAGTTTCTGTATTCGTATATGTTTGTAAACTGTGCTTTTTTTGCTTCAAAAATGATTGAATTATGTTTTTCTTATCTTCCGGTTAAGGTTTTTATGCCTTTAGTTAGCCTGCATATTATAGTTGTAGAATTATGAACAATTTAAAAGTTGCTTAAGTGCGGCTAAGCCTAATTTAATTTGTTTTGCTATAGCGGCCATATTTGTTTACATTTCAAAGCTAGCAGAATAGTGGATTTGTTGCCAGTCTAGAGAAACTAAGCTTCGCAACAATAAAGGTAACGCCTTCTTTTATTATTGCGAAATAAATCATGCTTAATCTATTCTGTAATTTATTCGAGGAAATAAGTGTTTAAGATTTACTTCGTAATTTTTAGTATAGATATTTTGAGTAGTTTTGCCTTGTCGCGAAGTGAGAACTGAAATAATTGAATGAGAAATACTGAATCATCTGTGGAAAAAAAATTTTTTTAATGCATCGTTTTAGATTTATTATAGTATTACAATAGAAATGTGGCAACGATTATATAATTCTTCAGATGATATACATAATTTTTATGCATTCTGAGTTATAATGAATGAGATGTAACGCTGTTAAGTGAAGCTAGCGACAAAGTATCGCTATTGTAAACAAATATAGTGAATTTTAAAGAGTGCATTAAGTCTATTTTGGTTTATGCGCTATCGACGAAGTAGATTTAAATCAATCCAATAAGTTTAAATGAAATGCAAGAAAAAATGCGTATAATTTTATATTCCGTACAAGGACGTCATGTGATGTACAGATCAGATTTTTTTGTATTAGCTTTCTTAGCGGGTTACCGAAACTACATACACATGATCATGGTCGTTTTAGATACTATGCTTTCTCTGAAAATGAATGGCGAGATTTCATGTGAAGTCTTTGTAAAACGTGTAACATGTGAAATGAAATGAAAATTCTTTTATTCAGTTCAGTGGCTTAAATAGATTATGTGTATTTGTTCTTGTGACATGCGCAGCTGCATGTGATACACAGGTTTCCGTAAGGTCAATATCCAGCGCTGCCTAATGAATAACAAGATCTTGCTTGGCCCTTTAAGCCACCCCAACCTTTATATACACATAGGTAAGGGAGGTAATGATTTCGGTTCAAAAATTTGATGGTGAGTTTACAGTGAATAACCACGAATCTGTCTGTATGAGTGTGACAATCTTTATGTCCGCGATAGCTCTTTCATAAAACTCCCAAAAATTTATATTTTCCGTACTTAAAGCTTTATGCATTCATATAAAGAATTGTTTATGTTTTGCGTAAAATTGGGCTATCTGAAGTGGTATTTTATTTAAAGACCGTAACGATTTTTAATGGATAACAGGAAACGGTATTTCACTTGAAACTTATGATAGTATTTGATAAAAAAAAACTGTACTAAAATATAATTGAAAACTCTTCAGTTTTCGTATTTAAGACTTTTAACATCAGTGAGAACAGCAATATATTAGATTTTGGCTGAAATTGGTAAAGTGATAGTTTACTTGAAGCTCTCAACTGATTTTCACAAAAAAAGCATATTATAATTACATGCATATACAATCATGATGGAGAACAACGTCTTAAATTTTGACTGTGTATGATAAACCGGAAATGAAACTTGACTTAAAAGTCTTGTGATGGCCACTGTGATGTCTTGTCGTGCAGTTAATGGTGCATATATTAAAACTTATGTAACGCTTTCACCTACCAGCGGCCAAGCGGTAAACTCATTAAGCACTGGTAATTTGGTCCGGAGTTCGAATCTCGGCGACGTGTGTTATGTGTATACGAGCCAGTTTCCGTTAGAAAGTCCTCGCGAACTCATCCTTCAGGCATATATATGGCTCTCCGATGCTTTTGCATAACTAAAAATAAACTAAAACTACGTAATGTTTTCATGATCATTTAGAATGACTGAATTAATAAAGCATTTTCAATCCATTGCACATCATCTTTTATATTTAAATTATTCGTAGATATAAGTGCACGCTGTACACTTTAGAGAAATTTCTAAAATGAAAACATTGCTGGCTAGTCGTCTGTAATTAGATATTTTGAAAGCTAGAATTAAACGGATAGTCCAACAACAGAAGGCCTATCACTTTTGAGTAAAAGATCTAGGCCTATCCAAACGGCCATGGCCAAATTCAGAAGTGGGCATCTTCGATGCTTGAAATTCAAAGAGGGAGAAAAGACCTTCCCCTCCTGTGCCTGTTCCCTCCCTGTCTTTCCCGCTCACCGACTGGATTGTATAGGCGTCCTGAGCAGGACGACGTCAGCGATTTACTTGTGCGGCAAGGTCTCGTGGACTTGGTGTAGGCTTTCCTGACCCAAGGGGATTAGAAACAACAACAACAACAAAAAATGGATAGTCATCTAAAAATAGTTTTTAAGCATTCATGTCCGCATGTATTACCTAAAAACTGTTTTAAATGGCTAATCTTTAAATCTAAGCATTTAACTCATTTCTTCGTTGTATCGGGATTGAAGCCACGCACTTAGCATATGTATGAAAATTTACGGGGGGGCTTAAATCTTATCAAACACACCATTTCAGTCCTTGAAGTGTATTCATGGAAATGTTATACGTACTGAAAAATTCTACGTAGCAGTTTTCGTGTTATTGGAAGCTTAAACTTGTCTGTCGCTTCTCTGTAGAAACATTTTGGAATTTGTCATCCAGCTTGTTTAACAAATTAATTGATCATTAATTCACAGATATTTCATTGAGTAAAAAAGTGCTAAATCGGTTTTTGATTTTTTTTTTTTTACTTTCGATTTGGTCGATTTGGGTAAGAGATTACCTCTGAAACTTAAAATTTTACCATGTGTTCGCAGTCTTAAATATTGGTGATCTTTATTCTACAGTGCGAAAATTTTGTATGTAATATTCCACACCAACAATTAGTAGTAAATTCCCCGAGACAGAACAGGTTAAGCATCATACCTCTACATTTCGCAGCAGACTTTCTGTAAAGGTCAATTATTCGAGGTACTGACGACTGAGGATTGAGGATATGTACCGGTGACTGAGGGCCATTTAGTGAAATCAGTTTATGAATTCGGAGATGCTGGGGATTACAAATTTCACTTGCCCATGCTTCCCTTAAATCCGATTCACGACGACGTTCATGAAAGGAATTTTCTTGTTGGGCGATAATAGGGTCACACAAGAATTTCTTATATGGCCAATTTGACCTGTTTTTCAGTCTTGAAACACTAAGAAGAAAACGTTTAGTTTTAATTGGTACGAAGTTTATATTGAATGGATGACAACTTATAATATTCCGTGAAGGGATATTTTTTTTAGATCCACATGTTGTCACTGCTTGACACACAACTCTTGTTATACAAATGCCATTAAAAAATACATCAAACTGCTGGTTGATTGTCTGAGATGTGATCTGTTATACGTTCCCTTTTATAACATTTATGCTGTCAGAAGATTGAAAATAGTGATATTCACTGTGCACTAGTAACTACATCATTTCCACTCCGGTACTTTTGACAGAAGGAGAGGGGGGAAAAAAGTAAATAAATCTGTAAATATGGAGAACTCATTTACCGTTCTCATTACCGTAGCGGGTAAAATAAGCTTTCGTCTCCGAAACGAATTAGTGAGTAGAATTGAATTAGTGAATTTGGATGTGTTCCCCGGAAAAAGCGGAAAACTCATTAGTCGCGATCAATTTAATCCCTGTAGAGGGTAGCCTTTAAATGATTTCTTCCGAGTGTTGAGGGGAAAAAGCTGTGAAACCTCAGGGTAGAATTTCTTTTATATTTTTTGACGGATCTGTTAATGTGTATTATTAAATATTATATAATCAAATCTGTCATCAGCCAGCTCATAAAATGTTATAACTGTATGAATATATAGAACATTTAAAATCAAAATGTAATTTATTTATGAAATACTTTAAATACTTTGTCATGAGGTTATTTGGAAGCAGGAGACATGAAAAATTAGCAATGTCGTCGCCGGGACTCGAACCTCCGACCTCTCGAATACGCGTCGAGTGTGCCGACCGCTGCACCGCGAAAACATGCTAAGATGGCGGGAGAAGTACCTTATAACCTTAATGTTCTGTGTGTCATTTTCAAAGATCAATTATATTCGTTTGAAGAGTAGCTCCGAGTGACTTCACGCATAGTGGTAGCTGTCATGTATAATTGGACATCTAAAGGGGTGAAATTAGTGAAGGTAATTCAGTGCCTAGCGCATTCAGATACACCATAAGTCTACTATGCTTTGGAGTGAAAGTATGTTTGTTTAGACCGTTAGACAGTTTGGGCCAAGAAACTTGAAAACTCGAGCTTATACTCCCGTGGATTCAAGCAACTGATCTTTTAATTGCTAACCACTTACACTACAAAAGCGAGCTCTGGCGAATCAATAATTCTTTGTATCCTGCTGCACTTGAAAGATTCAGTTGACGAAATTTAGATGGAGATGAGTTATCATTCACCGCATTTTAATTCTTGCCCCAGATTACTAGATATTTCGCATTAGAACACATGAAAAATTAACTTATAAGATATTGCTCTCGCCTTCTTAGCATGGCTTCGTGGTGTAGTGGTCAGTACGCTCGGCGAGTGGTCGAGAGGGCCGTGGTTCGAGTCTCTGCGAGGGCATTGAGCATTTTTCATCTCTCCTGCTTCGAAATACCCTAGCATATTCGAGAGGTCCGGCGAGGGCATTGCTCATTTTTTGTCTCCTGGGGGGGGAGTAAGGACTTTACAAATTCTGTCCTGACTGGCATTCGGACTACGGATCTTCTAGGACTAGCTGGATGTGCAGTACGAAACGTACAGTACAAAAGCATGTGGGGAGGAATGCGATAATTCTTCATATTCTTACTAACTGTACATCTAAGACCACTGTGAAGAGCCTAATGATAGAGATATCACTTGGTTTGCATCTACAACCAACTTCACCTCATATTATTTCTTACAATAGCTTTTTGTAGGGCTATAAAAAATAACTGGATAGTTTTGGTGTGAAAATTACAAAATGCTCTTTTAAAGGCAGAGATGGAGGTGTTGAGAAAATATCCCTAAAAATGGCTGAATGCATTCTTGTCACTCGGCTAAAGCGTTTACGTAAAATTTATGATACTGTTTGTGGTCGTAGCGAAAACTACATATAAAAATATTTATTTTATAAAGAGTAATAGCATTTTTAAATTTAGCCACATATATTATGAATCAAGCGGCATGTCTGTTGGCTTAAGTAAAATATATAGCTTGGCTTTACCCTTTAGTGGGCTGTTTTATTTCTTTCACAAGCTTTAAATTTTTCACCTCACCTATGTATAAAAAAAATTATCTGGTTTAAATTTCTGGCGATGTTAAAGCTGTCTCCGGTGTATTACATTGCGCTTTCAGTCGTGGCTTTCTCGTGGAATGATAGTTCCTGGCATTTCCCCTACCCTTTCCCATTCCACCAACCCGTCTCCAATCCCTCGGCAGCCTGAAAGTTTCCAATCGGAAAGAAACGTCGTCTCTTGCCTAGTTCTCTCTCTCTCAGGCTACATATGTATGTAACTGCACAATCAAATTGATCTCTCTACATTAAATTCGCTCTCCATGCGATCAATCTTCTTGCTACTGACGACGGCATCACGTCTTTGAGATCATCTGTCACCTGGTTCTGTCGGACCTCCCTGCCTGGTGAAGACCGATTCTTTTGTGGCCGCCGCAACGAGGGGGGAGATAGGTAAGTCCCCCCTTTTTCTCAGTCCTCTCTCTTTTTGGTATCGAAATGTCAGATTGGTTAGAATGAATGAAGTAGTCGTAGTTGAACGGGTGGTTATAATGTGTTGATTCTATTTGGGTTTTTTGGTATTTGTTTATTTAGAAGTGGGTTTGAGAAAATGAAATTCATTTCCTGGGTTTTTAACATTTTTATTGCGAATTTGTCAGACGTCATTGGTTGGTAATGTTAAGTAGAAGGGCGGAATTAATTAAATGCGTTAACTTCTTAGTAATGTTCACCCCGTAATGAGAAAAATACGAGGGAGGACAAAGAAATCAGCGTATGCACATTATTGTGGCGATTTCTGTAGGGGTTTAATTCAACTAATGACTGTTGTTCACGTTTTATAATTTTATTTTCAGTTCTGTTGTTTCGTTTTAACCATTTGCAGGAAATAAAAATTAAGGACGTATTATATAATTAGAAAAAAGCAGTTAATAGGAATTTCAGCCATTGCAACTACTTTTTAGTTGTTGAAGCGAAAATGTGAATTGGAGCTTTATACCAGCGAGTTTTGGGCAAGTTCAGTAGCTGCAAATATTTTCTAGTTGAGCAATAATTCCTTCTAGGATCCACCGACGGTTGGCGAAGAAGTGAATTTGTGCTTTATTCCAACGCCTTTTTTGGGAGAAAGTTTCTGTTGATGAATAGGTTGCTCATTTCTGTGAGAATCTTAGCCGCAGGTAGCCCTTGATTGAGTTGAGATTGAGCTTCGGGTGTTTGTGCTGTCAAAGTCCAAGTTGGATTGTTTGACATTGCAAGTTATAGGCCCGTTATTTGTACCTTTTGTTTAAAATACTTACTCTGCCAGTTTGTAGAAACAGATAAGTTATCAGGCAATTTCATCTTTCTAGTTTTCAAGTGGAGGAAATAGGATCTCAGTGCCAAAGGTAGTCAAGTGCCACAAATAATTTTATGATCTGAGCTTTAGCCATAGTTTTTTTTTCCCCATGTAATAAAGATGTAGCAATAAACCTGCTAATTAGATATGCGATATGAATTAGAGTAAGTGAGATTGTGACCGTGTTCCACCGTCAACATAGCTTGTTAGCACATAATTAGAAATTGAAGTTACTTTCTTAAAAGCAGTCTCTAAACGTTGTCTACTGTTAAGTAGTATGGTTCAACCTCTGGAACTGTATTTTCTTTACATTATGACTGGATTACTGAGATCTGGAATTGCTAATGATACCTGCCCCTGAACCATTTCCGGAAAGAATAGGAAGTAGGGTGTGGGAAAATCGAAACTAGCTTACTGGTATAAAGAAATCCTGCTCCCAGGAGAAACAAGAGCCCTCAACTCCACCCCTGCCCTCTCCTTTAATTTTCTTTAAAATCTCTGGGCACCATCATTAACTCCTTTATTATAACGGGAGACTTTTCATCACTGTACCAATTAGAAGCGTCGTTATGTCGTCGAACACCCCTTGCTCTTCCACCCTTTCCACACGGATCGACTTCGAAAAAGGGGCGTGAGGAGGGGGTTTAATGATGAAAGAAACGTAATTTCGTCTCACGAGGGTTAAGTCGGGGGTTAGGCAGGGAATGGTATGGTGGCAAGGAGAAGGAGATTAGAGGAAACTAAGTCGTTCCTGTTCGCGTTTTATCTGGTTCGTTGCATTCATAATGATATGCGAGTTCGGGTTTCTATCAGTGGCGTTGCGTTGTAAAGGGCTACGTCTGCGGTGTCGTTCAAGGCATATTTCGTCGGGTTTTTTTTTTTTTTTTTTTTTTTTTTTTTTTTTTTTTTTTAAAAATTTTTTTTGTTTTTTTTCATTTTTCATTTTTCATTTTGTTTAATTTTCGAAGATCCCACTGAGAATTCAGAGGGGTTAATTTACCTGGAAAGAGAAACAGGTTTCTAATTTCGTATGAGTTTAAAGTTTTGGTAAAGAATATTTTTTTAATAGAATCGTTTGGGTATCTAATTAACTCTGTCGCCTTCTGTTTTCGTTAAATTCTTTTAACGTGTTTTATTAAGGAAAAAAAAAGTAGTGTAATTACTATTTAATACTCTTCAACTCTTTGCGCCGAAAACATTATTACACACGTCATTTCATCTGAAAGAATTTTTGTAGTCTGCGTACTTTTTTAAGATTTTCTGATTCGTTTATTCTAATCATCATGTTTTATTACTTTTATAATTATTGACTTTTCTCAGATCGTGTCTTAATTACTTGTGTCTTGTATTTTTAGTCCAAAGGCGCTTTGTCCCTGAAGGACTATGTTTTCGTTTTGGCATTTTACGTTGATTCACTCTTAAATGTCCGATTCACTTTTCAAATTGTTGCCACCAAACATTATCGCTATGTATTACGTTTAAAGAAATTAAATAATGAAGAATCTGCATAGATGTGTATATGTTTCTCGCATTGTGATAAAACAACGATACCTAGAGCCATCCAATTTTGAATAACGTACGTTTCGACCCGAATATGGGCATCTGAAAGCCCAAATTTGAAATTTGTTTTATTATGTATTTGATATTCATATAAATTGTAAAGATATGCCGATTTTAAAATTATTTTGCGGTATTGCTCTTGAACTGAATCTTATGGTTTAAGTGTGAAGGACATGATGTTTAATAAATAAAGGTTCCAAACAGAACGGGGGAAAAAAAAAACCCGCTCGTATGTATGGACGTAATTTAAAATCTGAAACATTTCAGATTTTTCTCAAAATAACAAGTATGTAATTTAGTTCATCTGTGATTAAACCAATAACATGCTTGAAACGCTTCTTTACACAAAACTTTAATTTAACGAATAACATCTCTATAGATTCTTGATTCTGCTCAGTTTTAGTTGCTTCAAAATTTGATCCGTTAATCATTATATGCATAATTTAAGGGGGGAATGAATTGAACTTTAATGACTGCAAACAGAATCATCATTTCTGTAGTTTAAAATTTAATTAAGCCTGATCTTTCACTGCCGATTTTTTTTTTTTTTTTTTTTAAATTCAGTGAACGGGTTTACGACGTGGGAGTTTTCGAGGTTTTCCCCATTGTAACATGAATATGAACCAGTTCCCTTGAAAAGTCCTCCACGTCCTCCACTCCACCACGACCTGTTGTCATATTTGCTGATGTAGTCTTTTGTATTTTCCAGGTTCTCTCCGAGTTTTACTTAACCCGCTATATTATCAGATCTAGCTAACTTTATGAAAAGGTATAATCTGTTGGCCTGAAGTTGAGACAGTTTCAAGGATTATTTCAGTAGGATGTACTTTGCAACTGAAAGTGTATCTTAAGCATTGCGCTTTCAGTTGCAAAGCTTCCGGAAATAAATCGGCCGAGCGGTAAAGTCGTTGAACACTGGTAGTTCGTTCGAGGACTCGCTTTGAAATCGTTGAACTTGTTAATCAAAAATTCATTAAAGTTTTATAAAATATGAAATAGACTAGCCGCTGCGCGGCCAGCCTTCGTCTGGCTTTTAAGTGTACCGGAAAAATGCCTAACATTAAATTTAAAAACTGCACAGAATTTTACTCTGCAGAACAACTATATCAAACAACAAATAAATAGATGAATAAAATAAAATAAATCTGAAATATTTCAGATTTTAAATTACGTCCAAAGGGGCGTTTATTTAATAATTTGTATTGTTACCTTTATTTATTAAATATCATGTTCTTCGCACTTAAGAAGAGAAATTTCGCAAAATAATTTTAAAATGAGCATATCTTTAGAATTTCCAATACACAGTATCCAGCGCTAGAGAGAAAAATATTTTCCCCGCCCTCTTTACAACGTTGTCATTGCTCGCTTTGAAATCATTGAGTTTGTTAATCAAAAATTCGTTGAAGTTTTACAAAATATGAAATGGATAATAAAACAAATTTCAGATTTGGCCTTCAAGATGCCCATATTCGGGTGGAAACGTTCAATAATCAAATATGCAGATTGTTCATTATTTAATTTCTTTAAATATAATGCAGGGCGAAAATATTTGGTGGCAAAAAGTGAAACAACACTTTTAGTGAATCAACGAAAAAGGTCAAAACGAAATTAATAGTCCTTCTGGGCAAATTGCCCCTTTGGACTAAAAAGAGTCGTCCTATACCTTGGCCTCATATACATTTAGTCTTTCAAGTGTAAACACTTCAAAGGAAAATCTCCTCCAAGGCGTTATTGCTTTACAATTCATGGGATTAACTGTGTATCTACAATAAATTTATGCTGTTGCAGAATAATGATGCATGAATTTCTGATTTGCGCTTCTAGATGCCTATATTCGGAGGAGGATTACGTTATTCAAAATTGGATGGCTCTATGTACCGTTGTTTTATCACAATGCGAGAAACATACATACATTTATGCAGATTCTTCATTATTTAATTTCTGTAAATATAACGCAGGGCGATCTATTTGGTGGCAACAGTTTGAAAAGTGATACGGACATTTACAGCGAATCGACGTGAAATGCATAACGAAATTAATAGCTCTTCTGAGCTAACTTTCGTTTGGGCTAATAAACAGAACTTTAAAAGCAAAAATTTTTTTTAATTCAGTTTATATTTTAAATGATAGTAAAAATTTAACTTTCTGAGTTGGCAACAATAAATGCTGTTTTTAGAATAAAGTGTTTTATATATATACTTTCCAGTGGTAAACTCTTCTTTCGTCTGTTAGTTCGTAATATGAAATTTTCTAATTGATTCCCCATCCTCTCCTCTCTCATCAAAATATTTTCACGCGCATTTTCTTAAGCATAAATTTTTATTTATCTTGCTTTTGCCACGATTAATTAAAAAACTTGGCCACTGATGCTTGTCAGAAAACTCTTTAGCAGATGGTTGTCTGCTAATTTTCGAGACACTATCGTTGTGAAATCTTACCATCCTGGCAAAAAAAAAAAAAAAAAAAAAAAAAAAAAAAAAAACCCAACCATTCATATTTATAATTTCCTCTCCTTTCTAAGCCGCAGTAACTCTTTTCCGTTATGGAACCCAGTATAAATAGTCCGTTATCTGCTTTCGGATATGCTGTCGCCGACACTACTGTTGGGAAAATAGGTGGGGGGGGGGACATAAAAAACACTGAGAAACAAACTGTGCAAGGAGACGAAGAGAAAGATTTGTTTTAAAGGCATTATCTTTTCTGGGAGGATTTTGCTCTATTCGTTCTTTCGCAGCTGCTGTTGAGTATCGCACTTAACGAGAAGCTTTCTTGATTTTTTTTTTAATATCTTTTTGTCTCGGTGCTGTTCTCATCAATAATGTGAAAAAGTGACAGATTTGTGTTCGGTGTACTCGGAGTTGTGGAGATTTTGCTGAAAAATGCTCGTTCAGTAAAACGAAGAAATCTCTCTTTTCTAGGCAAAACTGTAATTAACATCGAGTAAAGCACTTTCAATTGTTTTTCTAAGATTTCTTTAAAGGAATCTTTCCCTTTATTTTCTGTAGGGGTGGGAATCGTTTTTATTTTAAAGAATCCATCTTTGTCTTTCTTCTTGCGTTTATTTTCTCTCTTTTCTTTTTCTTCTTTGCTGTCTATTAGGAAGTAGTACATGATGCGGCAATTAAAAGATGAGAAAAGTAATGAATTACTACAATAAATTAGCGATACTGATATTGTTGAAGTAATTATTGTTCTCTGAACCTATGTATAGCTTTGCACGATCATCGCTTTGCTAACTGAAGACAACTTCCATGTGAACAATTCTTTTGCTGTAGCATTGTTTTGATTATTTGTTTCGACTGACACATATCTTTGGTTTATGAATACATTATCCATTTCCAATCTTCACTTTGTCATTTTGATTCTGACTTAGGATACTCACGTTCCGTCGACTGTACTAATACAGTCTGCTCTTCATTCAGCAGCAACGATCACGAGGGTCCACCTCTACGCGGTGGAAGGGCGGCAACGTTTCCCGGACGGGAACGGCTAACGGACCCCCGTCAAGCTGCGAGTGGCTTTCCAACATGGGTGACTTGAGCAGATCTTGGTGGTACAGCTAAATATCACACTCACTAAACAGTACTCGATAGTGCTTTATGCATTCCATGTTGTCCTCCTGGACCTATCGACAGGTATTCATTGTACTTCAACCGCTCGGGAACTGCTGCAAGATAGCCGGAAAACAACCTGCCCTTAGCATGTTAATCACGACGAAAAGCGGAACTTGGAACTCGATAGTAGGTATTTTGTAATGGGGTCGTCTTGTCAGGAACAAGTAGGCGTGAATGTTACAGCCGGTGAGAGGGCTACTGAAGCCTAGGGATCAAATAATTCCAAGGCTATGCTGATCGAGGAAACGTGGCTATGTTCCGTTAAATTTGCGGTAAAATAAACGTTATGTTCCGTTAAATCTGCTGACGAAATTGATAAATTTTATCCGAATTTGTCCGCAGTTCTTAATTGATAGCTAAGAGCGCATTCTTACGTTTGATATTATGTCTCATTTTCATATTGACTTACCGACTATAGAAACCACTCATCAAACAAAGTTTTTGCAAAATCTTGATTGATCTTCATTGAGGTTTTTTTTTTTTTTTTTTTTTTTTTTTTTTTTTTTTTTTTTTTTTATTTTTGTTGTTGTTGTTGTTGTTGTTGTTCGTTTTTCCCCCTTCAGAATATCATATAATCATATAATAAGATTAAAGGTGTTGATTATCCCAAAGTATCTTAATGTTATTTCTTGCTCAGCAGCCAAACGTTGGAGATGGTTGCGTGGTTACTATACTTTGAACAATTTGGATAGTTTACTGATGAAAACAATTTTTTATTGTTGTGATTTCTCTAAAACGGGGCAGAACGTGCATTTTTTTTACATTATAATTACGATGAGATTGTTAAAAAAAATTTCAGCGTATCCAATTTTTAGTATATGCGATACACTTTCAATTTTCCCTTTTACGTATCGATGTAACACTGAGTCCTCACATGTCCTGGCGAGATGTGTCTAGTGGAAGACATCAATTGGAGTTAGGTCTTAACAGTCTGGGCATCCATTTCGAAGACCTTGTTGGAGTGAAGTGGTTGTCTTTTAAATTGCGGATATCTTTTGATACTGTAAAGGGGAGCTTCAACTTATTTGAAAGAAGTTCATTTGAAAAGATTAGATGAGACACAATGTTTCTTCTAATATGTCAATGTACTTCACAATTACCATGGCCTTCTCGAAAATAACTCCAAAATGTGCTGAATGTAATGCAGACTTCGAAATTGTTATTTACACTTGGGCGCACACACCTTCCGTTGCTAATATTTTACATGTTCTGTTGGAGTAATCTTTTACACAATTTTTATTTTATATTATGTCTAGGTTGAATTTCCTGTTAAGTTTCCTAATGATCTAGAAAAGGTTTCTTGTATGTGTCATCATCTTCGTGATGTTGGCATCCTCGACTCTAAAGATAACCTTAGACTTTTATTTTTTAAAAACTGTACTATATTCTTAAATTTTTAAAGATTTCTTTGTCATTAAACGCTAATTATCAAACTGTGTTAAGATACCTGGACCTTCAAACGCACAATATTATGGTAGCATCTTAATATAAAAGTGGTCATTTTCAGGCATGTAAAGTCTTGCAATAAACAAGAACGATGTTGGTTTGTTATAAAAGAGGGATAAACAAATAAGACTTTATAAAGGCATTTCGAATTAACGCTTAACTTGCTTCAGGAAATGATACTTAGTATAGATTCTTACATCTCCACAACCATTCTCTTTGACAACACGCAGGCTTCCAATGAGATTAACCACAGAAGACCTTCTCGTTTTATTTACAATCCCCCCTCCCATTGTTAACAGTGATCACCGGTTCCACTGCGGTCCGTTAAATTACTGTGGGACCGATGGAATCGCGCTGATTAAGAGTGCAGTTGCGCTCTCTAAGGAATAATGATTCAGCACATTTTATTATCCGCTACTGCAATTTAGATGGCCAGTGTGTTCGAGCGGCTATTTTGGAAGACTTGGATTTTAAAGTGTGATTACGTTGGTGCCTGCGTAAGTAGAGACTCGTAATTGTTCCAATCCCTCCCCCTTGTAATTGAAACGAATATCTGGTAGCAGTTAATCGTTGAGGCCTCTTGCGCGGGCTGGTGTTCAATACTGATGCAGTTCTTGACGTATTGTATGAATAAAGTTTACGAGTTCCGTTTTCCATTAGTGAACATTGTATTCAATGCTTTTATATCTAAAACTGCCATTCGAGAGCACAGTTCTGTACGAATTGTGATCACCTTTTAAGGTTTTATTTTAAGTTTACTACTTACCGCTTTAGTTATTTAACAGTAATTAAGCATAAATGTGACATAAAAAACATCTCAACTCAGTTTGAAAGAAGTACGTCAGGTATAAGAATGAAGACATTTTGACAGAAAGAACGTTTCTGACTTCAAACGTTGATAAGCTGTGCTGACGTTAAGATTGGAATTGCGACCTTTCAGAAATGTCACTCTTCGTGTTCAGTTAGGATCGAATTCGAATTCTAGCTCCACTGACGATCCGTTTTTCAAGTAGTGCTTGTTAAAAGTTTATTTATGCTACTTTAGCTAATTTGCCATACTTTTCGCGCTCTAAAATAAGAGACAAATAAAAAAATGTCAAAATGGGTTTTCTTTACGCTGGTGAAAGGAAAGAAAGCAAAAATTTAAATCTCTGCTTTTTTTTAATACATTTTCATCCCCCGGACGCAATTATTATGGTGTCATGTGCTATGTGATACCGGGACACTATCTTTGTATGAGATTGCCATGGAACTTCATATAATGATGAACTGCTCTCAAAATCCAACTACCTATATGCAAATCTGAAATATGGATCCTCCCCACACACAGATGGAGCAGCTTTGAGAAAGATGCCGTGAAACTGTGAATTCATTCTCTACAGTATTTTTTTATTAAATTAACAAATTAAAACCTGCTTACACTGGCAAAATTAGCTTCATAATAAAAGTGTTTATACCGTTATGTCGTGGCACAGGTGTAAGTATGCTTTGCTAGATGGACCCTGCGGGGGAGGGCTGGGATAGTTCTACATCTCCCGTTCTAATGGCCCATAGACCTTATAAGAAATAAGATTCATGTACTGGCCCGATTGACGAAATTCAATTTGCGTTTTTCATGTCTCGAAAGCGCCACTTAAGATATGTATTAGATTTATATATAGCATTGTTCCAATTTAGGTATTTTGACACAAACTCGGACATTTTCTGAAATGACATACCAGTTTGTTTCCATATTTCGATTCTACGACTCAGATTATGCCAAACTGCCAAGTTTTGCAAAAATCTCACGAGCAGTTTTTAAAAAATTAGCTCACAAAATTGTAGCTATTCCACGTTAATTGAATTTGGTTGAATCGAATATGTTTTATTATTATTAAACTCTGTTGATTCTTCATTTTTACGCTTCGAAATTTAGGTTGACTCCAAATAAAATTCGCCCATTTTGTATGATTTATTTTTAAAGTTTGTATTTTTAAATAATTTTTATAAAGTTTTCGAAAAACATTTTGAATTATAACTTATAAAATTTTTATCATCATCTTAAAGTAAATGTATTTCTTTTTCTTCCAATGGCATCCTTATGTATTTTGAAATTTTTAGAGAATTCTGATCAGGGTGTCCAGCCTCTTTCTCTTCCCCCTCCCCATCTAGGCGTGCCTGTGGATCTAGTCCACCAACAAAAAATGAACAATGAGGCGTGAATTTAATTGGAAACTGTAGAAAACTTCTTAGAATATATAGTTTTTTAAGAACGTTTCTGAAATTGTTTTTAGTCGCAGATTAAAAATTAGGAGAAATTTATACTTCTTTACTTTACAACTTTTTTTTTCCTTCTAAACACAGCGTAAGTAATTTGTTGTTTCCAAAAAATGAATTTCTTCCCCCACCCCAGTCGTTTCGCTGTGGAAGAAAAACTCGATTGATTTTTGTTCAATATCCGGAAAAGTTTTTCATTATTGTTGAAAGGAACTATTTGAGAATTTGAAGACCTAAACCCTTAGTCTCCGATGTATGGTTCAAATTTACGAATAAATCCAACAAAAACGACCGATTCTGTAGGAGCTGGCCGATGAAACCTTTCTGCGTTTATTGAAATTTCGTTTTCTTTAAAATTAACTTTTTCAACTGTAGTGCATTATTGAAAAGTTTCTTAGTTTTGAGATGGGTATTTATAAAATTAAGTAGCAGCATATCACTTTTCTCTTGGGTTATATTCTCATCTGCTTTCACTGTCTTGTTTCATTAACATCGAATTAAGTTCTTTTTTTTTCTAATTATGCCGATGTTCTTTGATTGCATCTCCTTGAAGGAATTTATTACTTCGTAATATACTCAAAACTGGCATTTTGTCGGCATATTTGTGTTCTTAAACAAAGAAATAAAGGAACAGCTTCGATTCTTAGTTATTCTATAAGGTTTCATCGTAATTTGCACTAGAATTTCAGTTATATTGCTTTGTTTTGTTTCAAAATCAGCGCTTTCCAGTAATAAGAAAATTTAATAGCCAATTAAATATAAAAGTGTTCTGTTAGGCAGTAGTATAAGGTATTTTCTCCCTTCTTCCAGCATGCCTAGGTATGGTATAAGCCATGGTATAAGTTGCACACTCGGCGCGTATTCGTGGCTCCCTAATCCTCTGTCGCTCTTTGAAAAACGAAGTATATAAGGTATTTTCTCCCACCTTTCAGCGTGCCTTCTTGGTGTAACGGTAGCACACTCGGCGCGTATTCGAGAGCCGAGGTTCGAGTCCCGGCGAGGGCATTGCACATTTTTCATGTCTCTTGCTTCAAAAAATCCTATTTACTCTACAAAGGGATAAGTGCAGTTTGGGTTGTTATTTTTAAACTTGGAGAAATCTCGAAGCCTTTCAGATTAGAATGTGTTGTTTTCTGACTCTTTTTTTGCGATTTAATTTATTTATAGCCGAGTTTTGCATCAGTTACAAGCAGTAAATTTTCAGTTGTTATCATTCTGAGTTTTTTAACTACAATCTCTAATTACCTATAAATGTTTGAATTATTGTCAATGTCACAATTTTATTTTATTTTAATCGACGAGTTTTGTTTCCTGTGACTATCTTAACGGTAGCCAAAAAATGACTTTACGGCTAATCTTATTTGTGTAATCAGAAGAGAAATTTCATTTACTGCTAAGATCTTCCTTTGAGCATTGGGAGAAGAAATATTCCTTAGCGCTAGACTTAAAGAAATAAATAAATGAAAAAAATGAGAGAAATGGAGGGGAAAGAAAGAAAATACATAGAGTAGATGGAGGAATTCGCTGAGCCCGTACTGAAAATAAAGAAGTCCGAACAGTGCTTATGCATATGGTCGAGGAAACAAGAACAGTAGCTAGTTCCTATATAAAATGTTTACGTTCGCAGTTGGAAGTCTTATATCCTCTTTATGTTTCATCATATGCATTACATATTCGAAAATATGTTAATAATTATGTCAATGAAATTCTTAAATTTAATGTAAAATAAAATTCGAAGGCTTAGTAAAGGAGAATAAAAACAGTATTAGTTTTTGTGACTTATATCACCTGTGAATTTAAAACATTAGTGAAATAAATATGTTATGTAGATAAATGCTTTGTCTACGTCTCATTCCCCTTAAACTTATTTATTTTTGGTGTTAGGATTTCATTTCCCATTAGGATAATGTTGTCTCCAAAATTTCGATAGTTTGTTTTCAGTGAAGAAGCAGGAATTAGAGTCCCTAAAAATGCGTTTTCTGGCTTTTTACAGTGATGTCTGCATGTTATGACGATTTTTTTGTCCCCCATTATACCAAACTTCCAAAATTTTTGTTTTCCATTTTTAAGCTTTCTGCATTCATATAAAAAGTTGATTAGATTTTGCCTAAAAGTGGACAATGACAAGTGATAATTTGCTTAAAACGCTATAACGTAACTTACATAACAACATTCAATAAAAAGTTATTTATATATGTAAAGAAAAAAGTATGTGTGTTTGGTTGTGATCTAATAACTCAGTTACTACTATAGCTATCATCACCAAACTTTTTTACAGTTCTTTTTTGGGTCCTGGAAAAGGTCGATATCCACTTTTGACCAAAAAAAAGCAGCTAAAATCAGAGATATTAATTAAAAACTGAAAGACGATAATTTTTGTCCTCGTTTTTCCGACCGACAACAGCCTCGCAAGCTGGACATGACAATCTGCTTTATTTCGAAAGTAGTTGCCACTGCTCGCTTTCAAATCCTACAGTTTGTTAATAAAATATTTCTAAATTTTACGATGAAATAAAAATAGCGTTGCCAAACATTAAATACATTATTCCCGATTCCCCTCCC
>KK118429.1:95709-105731 GCA_000611955.2 Stegodyphus mimosarum
TCGACTGTTCCCATCTTCGTACGACTTTAATCAGCCGAGATATTAATAAAAAACTCTGAAAACGCTAATTTTCCCACTCATTTTACCGAGTGGCAACAGTCTGGCGCCTTGGAGATAAAAATCCTTTATTTGAAAAGTGTTGCTACTGCTCGCTTTCAAATCATAGCGTTTGTTAATAAAAAATTTGTAAGTTTTATAAAATCTATGCATATAAAGAAGAGTGCTTGTTTGTTTGTTTGTCCACGTTATTGATTTCTGATCAATTATGGTAAATGTTTTACCGCATTTAATCTACTAAAATTGAATATAGGTGAAATATTGGATGGAACTCGAGCTTTTACGACCATTTGATTAGATAGACGAAAATCATTAAAAACTGCGTGCCATTGTTGCTGATGTAATGAGAGAGAGAATTAGTTCATTTTTCTATCGAAATTTTTTATGTGGGTTCCATATCGCATAAGACTGAAAAGTGTATGACTATGAGTCGTATTTTTTGCATCGTTATTAGAGAAGGATTACAGCGGCATTGTTCTCTCTGTTGTTAGATGCATTACTCTCAATCGAACTTAACTGGCATCGGGTACTTCCGGTAGTATTAAAATATAATCCAAAACTTTTCAGATTTAGTATTTAAGACTTTTATATCAATGAAAACAACATATAAGGTTTGGGCTATTATTGATAAAGTGGAATTGATGCTTTGCGTGATCTCGGGGTCTTTTCAGTCCATTTAGTCATATGTGCGTTATATATGCTTTTCGTATTATTTTATCTATATCTTCATACTTCTTTCCACGCATAGGAACCTTGATTTTCAAGAGATGCTTGAAATCAGCTGCTACTAGTTTAGGAGAAAATGGATTGAAAAACAAGTTGATTCCTGAAGTTTTGATGAGCAGGCGTGCGTGCTGTGACCAACACATCAATTTTCTAGGGGGGGGGATGCTTCGAAATTGTCGGCAGTTATTAAAAACTGGGAGTAACTAAGTCTTAGAGGCAAAACATTTTCATCACGTATCTAAATAATTTTTGGGAAATAGATGGAATTTTTCGGCGCCCATGTGTTGCTCTTGATATGATCAGTTCTATATCTATTATAGATATTCGAAGAACAGGCACTACTTAAAAGATCTCATCTTCTCTCAAAACTTTTCGAACATTGTTGTTATTCGGAGAAAATGCTCTTCTTGGACGTCTTTCCAATTTAACAGCAAACAGGATAACATTTCTTTCCTTTTGATCTTCAGAATAAACGGATGCGAAATACGAACTCCTCGAGAAATATCTTCCTGGCAGTCGAAATGAAATTTTATTTTCCGTTTTGGTTTGTTTGGGTAGGTCTACTGCTTTTCAGACGTTCTTACTAAAGCACTCGGCTATATAGAAAACGGGGAGACAGCTTGCAACAAAAGTTTCCTAGTAGGACCTTTAATCCCCAATCCTCGGCAAGCGGATATTGGTTCGAGGAAGCGGATACGACGCATTTCTGGGGATGGTTATTTTCTGAGGAGAAGACATTGGTAAAAATCCTTTTTCCTTATCCCTTTTTTTTTCCCTTTCTCAGTTAGCTATTATTGTCACGTAGCAGGTTCGTTTGTGCAATGGTTCGCTATTAGATCTAAGCCGAGCTGATTAGCGACCGTATTGTTGATTTTAGCTGTAATGCATCTACTCGATGGTTGTATTTCGTTCTGTGCTTAACTGTATATATGTTCTGAACTTGTGCAACTATCTTTGTGACATCACTTTTTGCCACGAATGACATTTTGCATATTGTTTCATTATTATAATGCGCCCTTTTCCATTCCGTAAATTAAAAAAGTCTGTTTTGAAGAATCTCAGCCCCCCCCCCTTAAGCAATCCGAATTTTGCGTTTGAGATTAGGCCCCAAAAAAAAGTAGTTTCGTGTAATTTTTATTAAAACCTTATTGATTTCGAGAACTATCAAATTCAGATGTTTCTTCTACAGAAGCTAAACGTAACGCCACCTCTTGAGAAAAATTGTAATGAAACGTTACAAAGATAAGGTATCAGAATTTTGAATTAGGAAGAATTAAAGTGAAATCAATGCCAGTTAATGTTAACTAAAGAAGATGCATTTTTCTGAACACGAGGAAATCCAAAATAGCTTACCCAAGAAGTTTTGTGAATAATTTTCGCAGAAGCAAGGTTAAAATTCTGGTTAAGTGCCCGTTTATAATTAGCTATCGAGGATTTAATAATTCCTATCTTTCGAATACAGCTATTCGTATACCTTGATGCGAAATTTTAAGTTTGACTGATATGTGTGAAAACTCGTTGAGAAGCTATAAATTTCCCAAGAGTTAAAAATCAGAAATGGGAATTGTTTAAGAACTGAAACTGCGAATTTTACTGATAGGTGAGACCTGAAATTGTGGACATTCCGAGCATTTGAATTTTATGTTTGTATTTCCGAATATGGCAGAGAACACGAAGACTTGGGAAGCTTGTATAGCAAAACAGACGGAGACTTGGGAACACAAAAAGATTATTGGGGAATTCTTAGTCAAGCCATTCATTCGCCAGGATTCGCACTTCGGTCGAGCCCACCAGCGGCCGACCAGTAATATCATTGAATACTAGTAGTTTCGACTTGGGTTCGATTCCAGCGAACAGGCTGACTGCGTGAGCGTGTTCGTGGTTTTCCGCATGTGTAACTTGCATACGTCTCAGTTCCCTTTAGAGAGTCCTCCACGAAGGCATACTTTTTCTCAGGCAGATAGCCCTAGTGGGCTTTGCCATAATCGAACAACATGAAACAAACCCATCGAGCTTGAATCGAATGATATATGTATCTCGGCGTTCAACTTATTGGTGGACCGGAAATTTTTTTTATCTGTCACTCTCATTCCTAATTCTTTGTCAAACAAACCTCTGAAGAATCGGATTTAACATTTCTGAGGCCCTGAGTTTAAATTCTTTCTCCCCTCTCTAGTGTTGTTGCTTATGCTCACTTGACTGACGTAGTCAGCCCAAGCCCACGAGATTTCTCGTGTCAAGAAGCGCTAGATTACGCCTAGCCGTTGGCAACAACCTTGAGCACATAACAGGTGACAGTGCGATTTGGCTCAGTTCCGCCCCCAATTTTGATGGAGAGCACCCCACGGGGATGGGTCCGAGGGTCTCCCACCCCTCTCCCCTTCCACTAAACCACATGAGGGGACTTCGGCTCGCCGCATATTTAGAGTGCCGCCATGCTGCACCGATACTATACATTTACAAACAGACATTCTTGCTCCGGGATTCGAACCCCAGCCCTTCGGCACGGCAGTCAGCGACGCTAACCACTATACCGGTTGGGCGACTCCCCTCTCTTTATACCATACAGTAAAATCTAACCCTAATGCGACCTTAACTTAAGCCTGGTTAGTGACATAAGAAGCACAAGGTGTGGGATATTTAATTTCAAAGTCTCAACATTATATTGAGAACGGGTATAACTAGTTAGAAATCAACTATTGCCTTTGAAACAAATTATATTTTTTATCAGAGCAAAAAACGGATCTTTGTTGTTCTTAAGTAGTTCGCTTTTGATGAAGAATCTTAGACCAGTAGTTGTTAACCCTTTTCGTCCCAGGCATCTCTTTACCACTGCTAAAAGGTCACCCCCCCCCAATCCTTTCCAAAACTTGAAAAAATACATATATAAACATTTATTTAGATTTAAATTAATATTAACTTATTTTTATAAATTAAACTATAAGAAGTATAGAAAATATTGGTAAATACTAAAACTGAATAAAAGTAAGTTAGTTTATTTCTCTGTGAAATGTAATACAAAATGGGAAAGCGTTTTAATGTGGCCACGTCATCTTTTTCATTGTAGACGGCAGTTGAAAATAAGCTTCGGAATGTTTTTATTCGACACGAAATACATAATCTGTTAATACGAAAATCAAGATTATTAATTAATACGTGTACAAGATTATATGTATGTCACTGCTACTATTTAAGCGTAATCTCCCAGATTTTTATTACACTCTTTTACGCCAGCTGTGGTGCTTAAGCCGTAAGGCATTGTGAATATGATAGAGCCCAGGTAGTTGTTAAAATTTCCAAGAACTTCTGAAGCGTATATTGTTTACAGTTTTGCTGTTTTATTGTTATGTTCCATGATCGATTGTTGACCAACAGCGGTAGATAAGGTCTTCCTCTCATCCTGAGTACTGTAAAGACACTTTGCTCAGTGTCGCAGACATTGATAATTTTATCTGGATTTCTTAACAGCATTTTGTAAATAGTGCATTTTTTATAGTGAGTGGCGTAAATAAAGTAGGCTTTCAAATTCTGTTGAAAAATTTCAAACTTGCGTTCTTTGTCATCTGCAGTGTAAATAAAAATGTAGTAGTTTTGATGAAATAATATTTGTTTACACGGATATATATGTTAGCTTTTAATTTTGTTCAAACGGTAATGTATTTTCGTATATTTTGATATTCTCTTTATATAATTTTCCTGTAAGGGGCGAACGCTAGAACATTTTGGGCTGAGTGTAATTTTATTGTCTTAAAAGTTTAGTTTAATGAGTTTGATAACAATAAAATTATTATAATTTTAAAAGAAAAGAGGAATATTTGTGTGATTTGCCTTTTTAGCCCAAAGGAGCGTTAGCCCAGAAGCGCTATTAGTTACGAAACAGGAATCACTTTTCGGATTGTTGCCACCAAGCATTATTGAAATTAAATAATGAAGAATCTGCATGACAGTATGTACGTTTCTCGCACTGTGAAAAAACAACGATATCTAAAGCCATCAAATTTCGAAAAACGTAATCATCCACTCGAATGTTGGCACTTGGAAGCTCGAGTCTGGAATTTCGAATTTGTTACATTATCTATTTCATATTTTGTAAAACTTTAACAACTTTTTTATTAAAAAGTCAACGATTTCAAAGCGAGCAATGGCAACACTATACGGAATAAAATATTTTTATCTCCAGCGCGCGAGACTGTCTATCGGAAATTCTAAAGATATGTTGCTTTAAATTATTTTTAGCCCTAATGCTCTCGAAACGTGTGTGTAAATGAAATAACGCTCCTTTGGGCATAATATAAAATCTGTAAGCTTTCATTTTTTAAGAAAATACTTGTAAATTCTTTTCCGAGGTGTTATTCTGCAGTTTTCAAATTGCAAGTTTAAACTCTTCTTTTCGAACGCTCTAAGGGTTATATGTTACTTGGAATAAATTTAAAACGCATCTGTGAATGCAGATAATTCATTGTAACTGTTCGTTAGACAAAAGAATTGGTTGGCCAAAGATAAAAACAGCGATTAAAGATCTGTAACTTAAATAAAAATAAAGTTCACCTGGTTTGCAATCTGTTGCCCTATTCTTCATTTTTTCTACATTAAACGCTTACATTTAAGACGAGAAAGAGAGTAAAAGATTCAGAAAGTCCCTACACTTCTTTTCCAAGTAAAAAATACCGTCGAAAGTGGCTTTTTTAACCTGTTTCTAGGGGGAGGGGGCCCTCAGAAATCCCCACCGCTGTTCTCTCTGAAGGCGTTGGTCTCCGAGAGTGCCATGTATTGGAATCTGAAGTGCTCCGGTGAAATAAAAATCGATTTCACTTTAATTTTTATCTTTTTTTATCCCCCCCTTATTTTTTTTCCAAGATAAAAAGGGTATTGGTCCTTTTCTCCGGGAAACTTGGCTTTTAAGAGTACGAACATTTTCAAGGTTTTTGCCTTTAAAGCGGAAATGGTATGCTTTTTGAATTTAAGGCGTCTGAATGCAACATATCGCATTTCTTTTCTGGAGATTTAAAAATATGTTATAGTCGTAAATAAATATACCCGCTTTAAGATAAATATGCCTTTCAGATTCTGTGCGTGAAATAAGTTTTTCTTTGAATTTCCGTTAAACTTTTATTAGTTTTGCGTGGAAAATAAGATGTTTAAATTTATTTATTTATTTAAATCTGAAAACGTTTTCATGAGTTATTATTTTCTCTTCTGTCAGATTGTGTTCGGGCCAGTTGTAAATGACTAAGTAAAAAATTAAGGAATAATACAAAAGTTTTTTATTTCGATCCTGACACCTTAGAAAAATATAAATATCGTAAAATTATAAAAACTGAAATTTTAATCTTCGTACGCTGATTCCATTTTAACGTCTAAAACAATTTTTAGCTAAACAGTTACGATTTGCATACTAATTAGCCGAAAATGAACGTAAATTCCGGATGGGACATTAGTATCGAAATGGCATTTTGCGATAAATCACAGTAAACGGCTTTCAAATTGTTGCCACCAGATGTATCTCTCTGTGTTAAAAAAAATTAAATAATGAAAAATCTATATGAATTTATGTATTTTTCTCGCATTGTGAAAAACAACGGTGCCTACAGCCATCATATTTTTAATAACGTAGTCCTCCAACCGAACATGGGGAAATTTTTGATTAACAAACTCAAAGATTTCAAAGCAAGCAGTAGCAACACTATACGGAGAAAAACATTTTATCTTTAGTGCGCGAGACTGTCAGTCGGAAATTCTAAAGGTTTGCTGTTTTTAAATATTTTGGGATATTGCTTTAGGATCGAATTTTAATGTGGCACAAGCGCTAAGAACGTGATATTTAATAGCTAAAGTAAAAACACAGAGCTTTAATAATAGAAAGGTAAAAAGTTTTGTAAAGCCATGTTAGTAAGAAAACTGAGCATTGTGATGGACTAAGAAAAGATTGAAAAGAAACAGAAAATTATATTCCAACACTAAACGCTACATCGGGAATTCTAAACGTGTACTGCTATGCTGCTTTTAGTTTTTTTCTTTTCTTTTTTAGCTCTTGAACTGTATATGGCGTATGAGTGCGAAGAAAATTATGCTTAATAGTAAAGCTAAAAAGACACCGAAAAAGGAGGGTTAGGGTTGAGTGAATGCAGCAGCAGACTGGTAGACTGCGAGGTCAGCGAAAGTATAAAATCGGAAACTTTTCAGTTTTATTATTATTATATATATATATGTGTGTGTGTGTGTGTGTTAAAATACGATATATATATATATATATATACCAAAGTGGTAGAGATGGCATGAAATCCGACAATAAGCCATGACTCGAGAGCGTGGGATATTTAAAGTATTCAACGTTATATTGAGAACGGGACATAATTGAAAGGAAACCAACCACTGCCTTTGAAACACATGATATTTTTTAACAGAGAGAAAACTCATTTGTGTGCTATTGATTTATCGTGATTTATAGCCACGTGGAGACTTATGCTCTTATGTAATAACGAAAAGATTTAATTCTTTGAGACATAGCTATAACAAAATCTCCTAGCACACTCGTATATTACATTACAATATAATTTGTTTAACAGTACATTAATTATTAAGGTAACAAACTGAGCATTTTTTTTAATTGTACGCCTTAAATCGTAATTTAGTCTTCCCTAACATTTAGCATATAATTTTGAAACTTTTGATTAGCTTCTTCCTTGAATCCAAGAAATGTGCATTCTTCCACCGGAGGAAGCTGCGTAAGAATAATTAAAATTGTTCCAGAAGAAGCAAGTCGCTTATAGGATGACCCATTAAATATTATTACGAATTTTGTGTACATGTAATTAATTTTAGTTAAATTATAGTAGCTGCTGAGCAATGTAACATGAAGTGCCTCGAAAAAGCAAAGCTGTGCCGCAAAAATAAGATTGCAGGGGCCAGTCTATTTCATGTTGGGGTAAATAGCTACGTCGTTAAATTGCCGAGATATTACCAAGTTAACGATCGTTTTTGAGACATTTTGGTCCGGTTCCGGTACAACTGTAATTGGTATTGTAATAGAATAACTGTAATTGACCCCTATATTGAACTGTAACCGTATCTGCCCCTATGTAATTATAACCATAATGTCTTCCAGTAATTTCGGGAATCGGTTTGGTTTATGTGATTACGGCAAAGCCTCGAGAGCTATCTACCTAAGGAGAGGATGCCTTCGTAATTTTATTTAAGAATTTATTTAGGACTTTCTAAAGGGAGCTGGCTCGTATACACATGTAGAAAATCTCGGAAACGCCCATGCAGACAGCTCATTCGCGGGATTCAAACCTCGGACCGAATTACCAGTGTTCAGCGAATTTACCACTCGGCCGCTGGTGGGGCAATAATTTCGAGAAAGGGAAAGTGCTGGAAATTTTCCGACTGCCGGGGGGAGGAACTATGTAAGACCGGAGAGAACATCTATTCTCAGTTTTTAGTTCAGAATCGGATCTCCGTGCCAGCTTCGCTCTGTAGATTCGCTTTGCTGTGCGTTCTGTTAAACGTTCTTCCTAGTTTAAAGTGGTAACTTCTAATTGTGCTCTGTCGCACTGAGAAGAGTTGTACGAGGACTTTTGCAGAACGTTCTAGAACTGTAAAGTGTTTCTTTCGTGGAAATGAATTTTGTTAAGTTATCGTTAGTTCTGTGTGCATTCAATCGATTACGTACTCGCATGCACGCACCAATATGTATTTTTAGCCTTAGCCATGTCTCACAACCACAGTGTACTTAAATTATGTAACCTCCCGCTAACTATTCGCTTGACATCAAAATCATTCTTTTCCACTTTAAAGTTATTTATAGACACAAACAAAGGGGACTGCTGCCACAATTTAATACCTGAAACCTTTATAATAGAAGGTGCGCTGTGAAAAGATCAATTCATTATAAGCCAACCGAATTAATCACAGACTGCTAGATACCTAAATAAATTACGCCTACGTGCTGTTGAAACTCTTCTTTCGAAAGTAGTTAACGATAAAGCCGCGTCAACTCAATTCGATTAATCCTGAAATAATTTTCATTAAAATATAAGTTTCTCGGTGAAAGTTTTGTGCATTGATTATTCTTTGGCGCCGTTTGGAAATTTAAATCCTTCTAAGCCTGCCTCGCTTTCTCGGAATGAAGGAGTACTTGATATTTGAAGATAGGGCCAAAATGAGTCCAGTAATTACTGTAGGGTATGCGCGCGTTAAGAGCTCGGAAAACAGTAATTAGCTCCAACGATTTTCGCTTAATAAGTACGTCTAAAAATCTCTATTTATTAGCTGGGAGCTTTGGAAGTTTTTTTTTTTTTTTTTTAAAGGTATTTGTTTTGTAAGTTTGAAATGCTTTAATTTTCTGCCGTGGAAGAGCTGTCATTTTCGATATCTTAATGGTGGCTGGAAATGATAGTAATTATCATTTGGATTTAAATTGACTTTTCCTTTTTTCTAATACCTGAAAGTGGTGGTGGTGTTTGCATTTTGCGAAGAACATCCGGGCAAAATTGGGGAATATGACCTTCCAATTGTAGCAGTACATTGCTCTTTATCACGGAGACAAAGTGAAATATTTAAAAACAGCTTTAATTCTGTATGTTTTGACAGTTTCATTGTTTTGCATTGGGAGATGAGCTTTTTGAATACTAGTTGTATTATTAAAATAAATCTACTACGGAATTTTTAACTGTTATGTGTATTGCCTTCTTCATTAAAAATGAAATGTTTTCATAATAATATACTATAGCAGCATATATACTGTAAGCATCTAGAATTTTTTCTAAGCGATACAGACTTGGTTTTATTAGAGGATATCAGTGGGTATTACGTTTATTAAAAGAAAACGAAGAAGCGAAATATCTAGACAATTTTATGCTAACTTATATTTCAACTTAGGTTCGGTTTGCAGATTAGAAACTTGTATAATTGCTGTTTAATTTACTTATTACAGATATGTAGAGTAAAATTTTCCATTATTGGGAAGAAAAATTCTTTTAAACTGTACAGTTACTATTCGTTTAGGGGTAAAAATTTCTCAATTAAAAAAAAAAAAAAAAAGTCTGATAGGGTTCTTGTACGGCCTATTAAATTATGTACATTTTTTGCTGCATTTCTTTTAAGCTTATTTCCTAGAATTGTTCTAACTTAATAAATCGATTCCTCAAGGCAAGTTGAAAATGACATCAAAAATTGCAGATTTTATATAAATAGCTTTTTTTTTTTTTTTTTTTTTTTTTTTTTTTTTTTTTCTTGGA
>KK118429.1:125221-168196 GCA_000611955.2 Stegodyphus mimosarum
AATGAAACTTAATACCGAAATCTCATTTTCAAAAAAGTTGTGAGATATTTTACGTCAGAGGAACTGAATAAACGTCCTTTGGCTTTAGCATAACTTTGTTAAATGACTGTGATAAAAAAAGTGCAGCATTTTGTAAAGAACTGTTATAAAAATGCAGCATCTACGGAATATCCCAAAATATATGTTTCATAAAATTTTGAAAATATATCAACTGTTGTCCTGCGACTCAAATAAAATAAGAAATCTATCATCACTGAAGTGCTCAATTTACTCACTGAGATATTTGCTTTTTTTTATCTTGCAACCATTATTACGCATTAATAATTAACAGAAGTAAATTGTGTCAGTTAGTACTTCTGTGTTCGTATCATTCTAATAATCTTCCCACCCAGCTGACGTTAACGCCAAGTAAAGATTGATTTTTATTAATTATTAAATGGCGGTTACTTAAAGTTGTGAGGTCTGTCCTTCGACTGTTGCTCAACATTGGCTTCTACATCAGGGAAAGTAATTATTTCCATCGTAACAAGTAATTAACGCCATTCCAAAACAGGCATCAACCTACTCGTAAGTATCTCGACCAGTCGCTGATAAGAATTTCAAAAACCGGTTTGAGGTTTTTCGAGATCACCTACTGATAAACAATGAAAACTCCATTGGAAATGTCGTATCGATTTCAGCACACTCTGAAAGGTTATCACTCAAAGAATTTCTAAAGTAGTATTTCAACCTTTGGAAATGTGTCAGAATGATCCGTCTCAATCAAAAGGTCCTTCGTGGTTTTCACTATGTTTGTTAGAAATACTTCTGCTTTAGCTCTTCCTGTAATTGCACCAATAGGGAAAGTATTTAATGACATCTGATTTTCTTCGTTCATTGGAAAATTAAAAGGTGTTGTGTTTTCTCCATATTGCTTACGGAGCTTATAGACCGCTATTTAGTTCGAATTAAAGCTTAACCTATTCTTGAATTATTTTTCTATAAGTTTAGGAAAATAGATGAAACTTTTATTAGGAAGAACTTAGGACTTTATGGCTGCTTTCAAAAATATTCCAAGCAGTTTCTTTCTTTATAAAGTATTTTTTCCTCTTTCTTCCCTCATGCTTTCGTGGTATAATTGGAAACATACTCGACGCGTATTCGAGATATCCAGGGTTCGGGTGTCCGTGAGGGCACTGTGCATTTTTCACGACTCCTGCTCAAAAAACGTAATGACTATACAAGTGGCTTCCGAACTAAAAGGTGGTGGACGATAATTCATCACAACCAGGATTTGGCGATGGGGTACTCTAATCCCCAGTCTCCTTTGAAAGGAGGAGTAAGGTGTTTTCTCCTCCCTTTCCTTAGGCCTTCGTGGTGTAAATGAAAGCGTACTCGATCACATTCGGGAGGTCCAGGGTTCGAGTCCTGGTTAGGGCATTGCACTTTTTTCACGTCTTCTGCTTTTGAAGGGGGAGGGGAATTCTAACGACTTTACATTTTATAATCTTCCAAGTTGTTCGTGCGCGTGCATATATATGGCTCCAGAGAAAGATGAAGATGTCATGTGCTTGCTTTTGGTTGCTAAATTGTTTTCTTATTTTCGTAATAAAAGTTGTTAAGACACTTTTTTAGATCTGTATTCATAGTAGAATTACTTAAGATTAGCACTTCTCGAAATAAAATCTGTGAAGTTTATTGCTTCAAGAGTCTGATTTGGACATAACACAAGTATGTTCCGTGAGGGACCCTGTAATTTTTTGTTGAGGTCATACTATGTCCGGGATTTGTCTAATTTTAACGCAAAATTTCGATGTTCGTCTTATTATCTTAGGCACTAAGCCACCGTGTCGCATATGGTTTGACATATCCGCTACTCACCAAGATCTGTGATTACTAAAATGTAACTTTAAAGAAAAAATTAAAATCCCTTTGCACCAGATTATGTGCGATAAGTGTATTAATTTCCGTGCAAAGCTTTGGACTATTCACTTTGTATCCCTAATATCGCATGAAATGAATTTCACCTTTTGATAGTTGTCGAAGAATGTCTTTGAAAACTAAATTTCGGAGTGACGCGGATGGTAAGCTTCATAACAGCGTTGTACAGTGGCTCAGTGATTTGGACAGCATATTTAATTAGATAGGCATCGTAAAACTTTGCCGAAACCAGCACTAACACGGTGGCTGAACGGCCTGGTAAACACATGTGACTAGTTGAGCATTGTAAAACTTTTCCCATGCATAACTCTTTGAGGAGCATGAAAAGGCAAATAACTGTTTCAGCAAAACTCTTGTTTTATTTACAATGAAATTATTTGCGACAATTACACATATTTTGTCCAAGAAACGTGGAAAAAAAATTGCAACTGTCAGTGACTACCGCCCGCAGAACACATCCCTGCAAATCAGTCTCTATGGTACTCATGGAAACAGTTTTTCTTTTTCAAGTAGAATGCAACTTTGCATAAGCTTCATTATCACACTTTTCTTACATGCTTTTTCTTGGTGCTGCAAAGTGCACATCGTCGTGATGTTGTCTTAGATGGCTGATGCTTATTTTCTGGAAGACGAATTGCAGCATCAACTGCTGGCTTTGTTTTTTGATTGCCATCTAGTGAGCTACAAGTGTAACTTCAGAAACGGTCAGTCTTGAAAGCCACTCTCACGAGTGAGTAAGACGTTCAATAGAAAAGGTGGTTACTGCAGGTAACCACCGCCCTTCAAAGAGTTTTAATCAAGTACTTTCATATGCCATGGTTACTACATAGAACAATAAAATGTATGTCACAGATCACAGTATACTGTCCGCTGTGTCGTAACAAATTTTATTCTTAAAGTACATTCATTACTTTTAAATTTCCTTTTAAGACTCCTCATATGCCCCTCCCTAAAGAATATGGCTGATATTTGTTTCTTTTATTTAAAAAGAAAGTCTAAAATAGCTTAAAAAAAAAACACTTTGTTTTTACACTAACATATGGAGACAGGCTTTTCTTATTTATTCCCTCCTTTGAGGTCATATTCTGTCATTTCTCTTTCGAATTCAATTTTTTGTGCTTTCCGTCGGTGCCTGAAGCTGAGAAATGAAAACGTCGTCAAACATACCGTTTTGGTGCCTTTCTGAAAAATCTAAGGAAATACAGTTTTTGTGTGTGTGTGTGTGTTCCCTTATTTCTGGAAGGGGAGTACAACCTGCATTTCCATTCATTCCCTCTCTCAATCCGTATAATTCAACCACTGAAGAGGAAAGGCATTGGACCACAGTCCATCCTCTCGCATAACAATCCATGGATGGGATTTCTGCTTCTGTTCGGAAGAAGAAAAAAAGTGTTAGTGTCTTGGGGGATTCGATGCTGTGGGATGAGGAAGTTGAGGGCGTTAAATTAAGGAGGTTTTCTGTAAAGGAGGGGAGTCAAGCGGATGAAACTGAAGTGCCGTTTCCGTTGTGTTGGGGTGCGGTTTCGTAAATGGGGGTCGTATTGCCTTTGAATTGAACTGAAATTGAATTTTTGAGTGAGGTCGTTTATATTTGAAGGCGGCTGCTCTGCGTTTTTTTTTTAACTTAAATCAAATAAAAGAGGCTTCTGATGTGTCGAGCTGGTCGATACGTTCTTCTGTACCATTATATGAAACTGAAAAGTACTGCGAAACAAAGCTGAAAATTACACAACCAAAATTTCTGATTCGAAACATATATTTGAGTGATTGAATGGTCATTACAATTTTTTTGGCAATCAATTATTGATCACCGGTTTTAGGACAAAATAATATATTTCAACTGTAGTTAAAACTAGCAGAGTCTTGAAAAATAAGGTATTTTACTTCTTACGATTGCATCTGCATATTAAAAATGAAGTCAGTAATGAAATACTTTCGAACAATCTTCATTAGATTATCAGTGGCATCCTTTTAAAAAACAAGTGCCACTTTAAATTTGGATTATTTCGTTCTTTCTAAGTGGTTAATAGATTTATATGTATGTTCAACTTAAGTAACAGATATTTATCTGAAGCAGAAGAAAAAAAAAGTCTCTGAACAACTGTTTATTGGTTGGATTTAAATAGGAAGGCAATAACGTGAATGACAGATGCCTTCTACACTTCGATAATGGAGTTTAAAACTAGTGGAACTCTTAACTTTAAAAGGAAATATGTAACTGTTTTTTCAAAATCAGATTATATCTTTTCAATAATTGCTTAAAACCATGTTTTGGAATATTCTTTGTCAAAGCACCAAGAAATACACGTAGATCTTTCCACAAAAAAAAAAAAAAAAAAAAAAAAAAAAAAAAAAAAAAAAAAAAAAAAGGAGAAAGAAAACGCACTTCTAATTCTCCCATTCTACTAGACGGATTAACGAAATTAACTTCGATATTTCGTGTCTCGAAAGCGGGGCTTAGGATATGTATTAGATTTATATATAGCATTGTTCTAACACAGGTATCCACTTTTTCTGTATGACATACCGATTTTTTTCCGTTTTTCGATTCTACGATTCTCAGATTATGCGACAAAATTCTACGACATAATATACGACTCAAATTCTACGTCAAAATTGTCATCCGAAACAATGTATTATTTTATGTGCGAATTTTTTATTTTTTATTTTTTTTAGTGGTTACGCACATGTATAATCTGCATGTAGATGTACACCTTGCACTACGTACACAAAAACAAACCCAATATAATTCCAATAGTCAACCCAATACAATTCCATTAATCCATCCAGTACAGACCCGATAACCAACATAATACAATTCCAAAAAATTCCAATAGCCAACCCAATGCAACTTCAATTACCAACAAAGAAACATTAGCACTAAATTGAAAAGTGAATCGGACATTTTTGTGAAACGACGCAAAACGCCCAAACGAAAGTAATAGTCCTTCGGGACTAAATCCCTTTGGACTAAAAAAAAAAAGTCGGACAGTTCTATATCTCCCGTTCTACTGGACCAATTGTCGAAATTTAATTTGAGTTTCGAGCTAAGTGCGACTTAGGAAATATATTAGATTTATATATAGCAATGTTCTAACATAGGTATTTTGACACAAAATCGGACTTTATCTGAAATGCATACAGATTTTTTGCATATTTCTATTCTACAACTCAAATTATGACAAAGGGCCAAGTTTTGTAAAAATCATAAGAGTAGTTTTTAAAAAATTAACTCTCACAATTTTAGCTACTCATTGTTAATTTTAATTGAATTTGCTGTATATTTATTAATAGCTCTTTTTTTATTAAACTTATTTGATTTCTTTCACAGTTCGAAATTTAGGTTCAATCCAAATAAAATTCGCAGCAATTTTCTGATTGCTTTTATAATTTATTATTATTATTATTATTATTATTATAACCTTCTATCAAAATTTTACCATTATCTTAAAGTAGATGTATTTCTAGGCATACCGCATTTTTTTTTACCGCTCGTGCACAATGAAAAAAAGTAAAGGAAAACAGGTTGCTATGAATTTCGCCAAGATAAATTTTTAAATTTCCAGATAAGTTTCTCGCGAAATTTTACAAAATTTAATATTTGGACATAATTTCAATAGTCGTAGAATCGAAATATGGGGGAGGGGGAGTCAGTATACCATTTCAAGGAAAGTCCGGTTTTGTGTTTGTCACGTACGTTAGAACAATGCTGTATATAAATCTAATATATATACTAAGTCGTGCTTTCGAGTTTTAAAAATGAAAGTTAAATTTCATTTATCGGCCCAGTAGAATGGGAGATTTAGAACTGTCCTCTTCCCCCCTCCCCCCTTTTTTTGTGCAAGGTCTACATCAAGATACGAGGAATCCCAAGTGTCATGGGAAATATCTGGGAGACCCCAGATTTCTAGCACAGTTGTCAACAAATCTTGTTTATGGAAGCAGTCAGTGCTTTAGATCTCCAACTGGTATATACGTCAGACAGTGATGTACCCTGAAAAAAATGTATTTATTTGAGTTTTTGGTAATATGCAATCAGCCCTATCAAAAACGACTACTTATTATTCCATATGAGTTTGCTTCTCTGAGGATGTGGTTGTCTTAGAAAGGTGATGTTCGGAGCTAATATCTTTCCTTAGAAATATAAGTTATTTTTTGAAGCAGTCGCCATGAGACGGTTCACTGTATTTACCATAAGTCACAACTTAGTTATCTCGGAAATCGCGAAACTTAAATGGTTTAAGCCACAACAGACTTCGACAGTCTTACTGTATTGTTAATTTGTAAAATATTTGTATTTTCCCTAGTTTTCAAAAACGTTGATAATTAACAATAATTAATAAACGTTGATAATTATGTTCGATGCCCTTAAGCGCATCAGTTGTCTTTTGTTCTATAAATCTGAATTTTTCTTTATTATTAGACGTGACTGTTTAAATGCTTGATGATGGCCATGAACGTAAAAAGATAACCTTTCATATGAAGAATATTTTAAGGCGTGTATTCATATTTACGTTTCACTAACTTCCTGAAGGGGAAAATTATCGAAATATATCATTACATTAATTGAATATCAAATTTAATATGAAGCTGGTGAAGATTAGCGTTTTGTTTCAGTTAAGTATCAGTATCTTCAGTTAACTGAAACCAGTATGTTAACATCGTAATAGAAACAGTATGTAACTGAACAGTATGTTAACTGAAACACTCAGTTAACGATTTAATAACCTAAGCGTTTGTAATTCACAGGATTAAGATAATTGCTTGACTAGTATTGGAGGCAAATTTGATAGTTCTTATAACAACGTGCATCGAGACATATTGAAGATATTTTGTATCCCTAAACCAGTGATTCTCAACCTTTTTTAGTCGCGGCACACTTTTAACGATTTCAAAATTTGGCGGCACACAAAGAGAAAGACAAGTTTAAAAGTTGTTTACTTACCTATATTACACTGTGTAAAATAGTTTATGATAATAATTTTGAATGTAAAGTAAAGTAATATGTACTACAAAAGCAGCAGTACGTTTATTAAGGGATTCATTACAAGTTAATAATAAGAATACTTTTAATGAGAAATTTGAGCTTGATGTTTTTGGATAATGTCATTAATATTGGGTCGTAAAAATGACAATGCTACTTTCATATCGTCTTCTACATTTAAGTTTCGATCTTTTATTCTTTTTATGTTGGTTAACACTGAAATTCCAAATTCACACAAATAAGATGTAGAAAATTGTAATAATATTTTTAAAGCTTTTTTGGCCATCATGGGATAATCGCATCTATTAATCCAAAACGAATTAATTGATTCTTCCGAATATTTTAAAATCAAATATCGATTATTAGAAACAAAATTGGTTCTTCGTCTTCATACAAAATTAATTCAAATACGGAAGTATTCGTTATCAAAAATGGATTGCGAACCTAATCAAAATTTTTTGTACCTAAATTTGGGAAATAATAAATAATTCTTTCCTCTAATGTTGTCAAATGGTCAATAATAATTTAAGAATAGTTTTATTACAATCTTTTGAGACTTACTCAAACTTTTCCAAATTGCCTTCCTGAGCTTTATATATATTCTGAGCTTCGTTTTTGGAATCCCGCCAGTATATCTGTTGAGTTTAATATATTTTCTTTCGGCCCTTGCATACTTGAATTTATGTTATTAAAAATAACAAAAATATCTGGTAAGTAAGCTAGTCTTCCATCTGCTCCAATCAGAACTTCTCAATTTAAATTATGTACTGAACATGCCCGAAAATGCTCCGAAATACGCTCTCCTTCAGATCACCAAAATTGGTTTGGATACAACAATTGGCGCGCCTATTAATGTCTTAAAAACCGAATTTGGCCAATTCTCATGTGTACCGTATACTAGGATTAAACCCATTATAATTTTTACTGCATGCATTTCTAAAATTTGGCGGCATACAAAAGTGCCGCGGCACAGTGGTTGACTGCCCTAAACCGTGTACATGGAAGAATGCGATGACATGAACTTTACCAGATGAAGCAGTTTGCAAGGATTCGGCAGAGTTTGTTCAAAACTCCTTTTGGCCAGATGGTATTCTGGGTGAATAATTACACAGCCATCAACACAGGGCTCGAATCTTACTCTTTTGGAGTTATGAAAATACTGATTTGTGTTGACAAAATTCATGTTATTTTTTTTTTCCTCACCCCACGTGAAGTAACAGACCATTGCAACAACTCCGACTACGCCCGCTTGAATTTGGAAATATTGTAGAAACTGAATGTTATTTCGATACATAACTATGCTGTTGCCAGAGCTCATTTAGAAACATTAACATTATTCAGACTCTATATTAACTCTTGATTGAAATAAAAATTTGTCGCAGTAATAATTAATTCAAATAAGCTGTCTCATATACCATTATGATTAAACTCAGTAAAAAGTCTTTTTAGTAACATTATCTTTCCGTCATGGGCTTGCGTAAAATAATTGAACGTTATATTTGCCAATAAAGCAGTCAATTAATTATTTCCTTTCGAAACAAGAATTTTTCGTAGCCTTGCCACCGCGACTCAAAACCAATTTAACTTCGCTTGCGGGTATTTTCTCTCTGTGTCACTAGTTCAAGACGATTTGCATACTTAAAAAGTAATTTCAGCTTGAATATATATCAGATTCCTTCTTCGATGTTAAATTTTTATCTTGAATAGTTAATGTAAAGAGATGTTCATTAAAAGCATCTTTGCTTTCTGTCGCTACCATTTAAAATATCTATTTAATTATTATAATTTGCTTTCAGACGTAAATTTTTCTCGTTTCAGTTAACCTTGAAACAACATTAAGCGTTATATACCATTTTAAATAAGGAAGTTTGAATATGTAATTGCAAATTTTAATCTTGATTTCCGAAATTTTTAAAGTCAAATTAATTCTTCTGAGCTACGGCGTTTAATTGAACTGGTAATGAGAAATTTTGTATTCACATTTAGTGTGCTTGTTAGAATTTAATTAAGAACGCAACTAAAATGCACATTTGAGTTAAAGACAGAAGTTTGTTGTTCCATCTAATTAAGATTTCCCGTAAGGAAGAAAGAAGATTGGATCTGGTAATGTTAAACTGTATACATGAATAAATTGTTGTTTCGGGAAAATAAAATTACCGTATTAGTGTGTTATATTATTGCTCTCAGGGCTGTGAAGTCGGTAGGGAAAATGACAGACTCTTGGAATTTTAAACTGACTCCCTCATATATATGTAAACATATACACATGTGTTACAGCTTATTTTTAATATAAAAGAAGTAATAAATGCTACAGGAAAAAACTGATGGCATAGCAAATTGTTTATATTAATTAGTATTTGTTATGAAATGGAGAAACTGGCATTAGTAATTTCTAAAAAACAGTATAGTTTCGGAAAGATCTTTGTTAGAGGATCGTAGATCTGATTTGATAAACTTCAGAGCTGAGCGTCTTTCCACACTGACTTGAGTAGGAGGAAGAGCTGTTACTGTTAGGACTACTTCTTTTAACTTTTCAGGATAGATTTTCGTAAGTTCTAAAAGAGGTGTCTTGCAAGAGTACTCATATTTCTCTATTTCTTCAAAGACTGTGTAGAGATTTTGTTGTATTTTTACATTTTTATATCTAAAGGCTCTTCTTTCTTTATTTTCATTTCCTTTGCTTTAGCCTTTTCAATGTTATCCTAATATTTCTTAAAATCTAATTCATTACTGGAAGAGGATGATAGAGACTCAACTGCAATGTCTTCAGTCTGATGTCAAAATTGTAATAAGTCTTCAGTCTGATGTCAAAATTGTCTTCAGTCTGATGTCAAAATTTTTGAGGACGATAGAGACTCAACTACAATGTCTTCTGTCCTGATTTCAGTACGCCAATTGTTCTGAGAATAGTTTCATTCTTAATGAAAGTTCATAGATGGCTTTCTTTGCCTTTTTAATTTGTTTGTCATTCAGCAAAACTCGGTGTTTTGGACCTACGTATATTGAACCTAGCAAGATGTCATTGTCTAGCAAGCTAGTTTCTGTTTTCTTCATTGAGGAAATGATTCCTTCTGCAATAAATCCTCCCATTTCACAAAGAACAAACATCACATTCTTCCCACCTGCTAATTCTTCAGATTATAGTTTTTTTGTGGCTATATACGGTGTAGAAAGAGTTTCCAGTTCTGAAAGATCCATTCCACAGTCTTTCTGTTAGTGAAACATTAGGGTTAGCTACATCTTCTAAAAATGTCCTTAATTCTAACAACCTCTATATCGTCAAATATGTACTTTCCCATCGCGTTGCTTGAGTAATTTTTTGCTCACTTCCTAAGAATGGCATCAATTTTGGAGTTCTTGCTGCTATTGCTACTGACCTAAATTTACCAATGAGATTTTTAACTAAATGAAGTAACTAAATGAATCATTTTAATCAATAATGTTAAATATCACATCCATCCTCCTCCTTTATATTTATTCACTTCACTTCACTTCACTTTACTTTACTTTAATTTCATTTCAAATTCAAACTGTCCAACTAAACCTGGAGTCGGAGTCGACGTGTTTTTAGCGACTCCAGCTCCGACTCCTTTTACCCCAAAATCTGCCTAACTCCGATTCCGACTCCACAGCCCTGGTTGCTTTGACTGTCATGTAGCATGACGTATGGTTATATAAGAGTAGTTAATTTGCGAGTAAAGAAACTAAATGTTTAACAACCATGGTTAGCAGATAAATGTTCAAGATAAAGAATGTATTTGAGGGACAAAAAAGTGCGGAGGGACTTAGAGGATTTATTTTCTTAACTTGAGGTCTATCTATTTGAGGTCTATTTCAATTGCAGAAGTTCTAAAACTAATTAAATAAATCTGAACACTAAGAGTTGGAAGGATTTTAATTAAATATAAATTATAATAACCCTTCATCTTTTGTTTACAGTTCCGGGTAAATTTCAGCAAATAAATTATTCTCCACGTTTTAAAAAATACGCAGAAAACTCTACGTTTTAAAAAACACGCAGAAATATCCAAGAATGGGTTTACTAACAGCATTTTTTTATGCCTTTTACCATGTTAAATTCAAAATATGAAATTAAATTAAAAGAGCAGGTGCGAAAAACTAGTGATTAATGGTTTCACATAAGGTGCACTATAAGGTAAAACAATACAGACACTTTGAAGTTGTTTGTTAAGCATATCTGTTTGAACTGTACCATATAAAGGTATAGGAATTCATGCTTTTTAACTCATTAAAGTGTACTAAATATTTTATTAACTGAAATTTTTTAGCTATGGGAAATATGAAAAATTTAAATTTATATTTACTGAACGCTTCCATCCCACAGTGTTGAAAGATCTGTACCTTATTTTGGATAACTTTGTCTAGCGTCTAATGTCTAGAGTTACTCTTAAGGAAATAAAGCCTGTAGAATCCTTTTCCGAGCATTTTATATACTTTTTTAATAGCTGGTTTTAAATGTTTAAGCTATTTCATTTATAAATGTATTTACATTAGAACCAAGTTGTCTACGTTGTAATGCTGGGATGCCTTCGTAAGGGTGCTCCGCCATAAAGTGCCGGCACTTTATGGCGGGGCACTTTGTGCAAGACGCCGCTGTTCGAAAAGACAGGAAGCTTCCTCAGGCCCATATCACACACGCATTTGTTTCACATGAACAATTGTTTCAGATAATTTTTCTGCCTGGTTTACTATTGGAAGAAAGACGCGCGATTTTTTCCTTACTTTCGAAAAAGAATTGCAATTTGTTCATTTTCAACCAATCAGCTTATTTGCAATGGAGAACCAGGTTCCCCTGTGTTAACCCCAAAGTGATCTGTGTTGATCGGCTGTTGTGACAAAGCAGAAAAATTGTTCCAAACAGTTGCTGTTCCCAAACAAACGCATGTGTGAAAGCAGCCTAAGAAAGGCCTGTCCTTTATGAAGCTCAGTTTCTAACTTGTCAAAAGCAACCTTTATGCCGAGCAATGCTAGTCAAGATTGCTTTTTACTGCTTAAAAAATTATCATCATAAGGATGGTGTTCTTTATGCCATGGTTTTGAACCATGGCCGATTCTTATAATGATACCAGAACTTTTTTGATTAGACACCTGAAGCTGTCTATCCGCGATGGTTATTTTATCTTGCCAGCTTTTACGTCACGTTTAGGTCTGTCACGCGTTGCTTTTGCCATTTCCTATAGAAGCACATAAAGCACTTTTACAGATCCTTTTGCCGACCCACAAATTAATTCCCTTCTCTTTTTGTCTTCTTTGTAGGTACACGAACACGATTGCTGGCGTCGGTGTTGCAGCGCAGAGATATAATCCCGAGATGAAATCCCCCGACTCGGACGACCTCGTCGTGATGGCGCTGGACGAGAAGCTGCAGAGGATGAGCAGGGTGAGCTGCTTGCTTCTCTTTTCTTCTGTGTTTTCTTTCCGATTCCTTTTCACTTGATTGCTTTTATTATGACCTTGCATTAAGTCGGGGAAAGGGGGGGACGAGGAATGAAGGTCTGCTCATTGGATGACATGAAAAGGCATCAAAATTTTCTCTTTTTTCCCGTAAGCCTTATAATAGGCGACAAAAACATGAAATTCGTGATTCATGGAAAATAATTTCTAGAAGAGGATTGCATCAATTAATACACGTGTGAAAAGCCATTTATATACTGTACTCTGTATTGAATATTAATGGCCCAATAACTTAAGTAAGATCGAATTTCCATAAAGAATTTAAAATTCCTATTAGAGATTAATATTCCTGAATCTTGTAGGAAGACATTTGCAGTTTAACTAGCCGTATTTTCTAACAGCAGCTGCATTTCGTGTAGGCTAAATATTGCAGTAGATAGGTTCTACTTTCGTTTTGTTTATTGTGAAACACCGCTGGTGACCACGTGAAAATAAGAAAATTCGTTTGCTGTCCTTTCACAGCTTGAAATCTAAACCAACACAGTTGAACTGTTAAGAGGTGAGACACGACATGCTTTGACACTGCAGAAGCATTAACTGTACCAATCATACCACTACTTTATACAGAAGAGCCTCAGTGAACGACCGTAATTTGTTCCCGAATCTTACTTGTAATACGAAATAATCGGTAAGCAAAATAATTTTTTTCCCTAGGAATCAGTGTAAAATAGGATAATGCGTTCCATTCCGGAAAAAATACTCAAAAAAAATTTATAATAACGTAATTTATTGTTTGAAATAGATTCTTTTTCACAAGAAGGTGTTTTAAAGACATTTGTTTTTTCCTGCACTTCAAAAATTGGGAAAAATGAGACACAGAATTACCGTTAAATAAATTTGTAGCGCGCATAGCTGTTAGTGCATAGGATGATGCTTCTCAACGCACGATGCAACAGTTTCGTATGATTTCAGTCTGAGTCTTATTTCACTAGAAGGCGTCCTTTCCTGACGAAATTTCCTCCACAACTTCTTATTGGCACAAGAATACAGCTCCGTAAGCTGTTCGGTGGTCAGCTTCTGGCTATGTTCTTCCATTAGCTCTTCGAAGTCGTTGCTGTCTGTAGTGAAAATATTTATATGTAGTAAAAATACTTATATATTTTAATTTTTTTGTGTAGTAAAATTTATATTGATTTCTATATGTTATGAGAAATATTAATTATAATTATTCTGGTGTATAAGTGATAACCAAAATTTTGAATATTAATTCTATCAGCGATGAACCGCGAATAAGAATGAAGAAATCCAACTACCCAGTATAGGATTATAACATGTGATTAAGAGTACATCACGTTGTTTCCGCAATAACCCGAATGATAGTGATAAAATATGTGACCTACAGAGGATAGCAAAATAATGTACTTACCCCAGACGTTGTGATAGTTGAAGAAGAAAATACAAGTTAATCATCTACAATACACTCTATTTATTTTTCCTATCAAAAATTTTACTGCTGAGCTCACACAAATAAAACAAGTAAATTAAATAATCAGATCATAACTATAGTCCTACTATAAATGCAGAACGTCCATTCGTTTAACGATACACTTGGAGAGCACAATCTATTTGCATCGCTTTCTGCAAAATACGAAAAACCTGGAATCGAAAATGTATGTAGAGCAGCAATAAACTTGTCTTGAAATTTCTTCTGATTTTGAAGCTTCTACCAGTGAATTAATTTGGAGCAGTGCACCACGTGGCGATAGACTTATATTGCACAATGAGATCGTTCGTGATTCCTGCTTAAAAAACATCATTCAATCCTGGATGAATTTTCAGAAACTGCATATAGAATGAATATATTCAATAAAAAAAACTACAGTTGGCTTTCTATAAATCAGGAACCATATCATCGGACTTTTCAGGAGAGTTAAACGTGCATCATGAAACGAGATGGTAGGTGAAGAGACAGGCCGAAGCCCGTCCTTCACCCTTGAACTCCCAGCAGCGAAGAGGGCAGAAACCGGTCCAACAACTGCCACCAAGGGCTTGGACGAAACGATGACGATTCTTGAAGCGATAGTTTGATGATAGATGCCGGCTTGCTAGCACACTGTCCACCTCTAGTCCCATAATCTTGGCGAAGACACAGTCTCGTCGATTGATAAGTTTTAAGCGATAAATTTTAAGCGCGTGATAAGTTTCAAACTGTCCTGTGCTATTACAGCTCAGAGCGATACTGCACACGTGCAGGATTCGTAGTCTGATATTCGTATCTATGAAAACAAGGTTGTATTTGTAAAGAAAGTATATACTATTTCGAAAAATTGGTGAGTTTGTTATTCACATCGTATTTACATATTCATACTTTAGTGTTCAAAATATTTTTCAGATTCATTATATACTCATAATTAATAAACCCATAATAATGAATAAGAATAGCTTTAAAGAACATAAAAAATGTGTTTATAATACTTTAGTTTCATTATTTATACGATGAAAAGAATATGGTGGTACAATGCAAAAAATGTTCAAGTGTTATTAAAGTAAATGGAGGAAGTACAAGCGGACTCCATATACGTTTAAAAACGAAACATGATATGAATTTGTTAAAGAGGAAAGAATCTAATTGCGATGGAGATGCAAATTTAATCACAGTTTCTAAGCCCAAGCCATCAGGGATTTTAGATTATTTTTTTTTTTAAAAAAGGTAATTTGGATGAAATTATAAATGACAGCATTAGATGGTTTGTCGTTTCGAGTGTTGTGCACTTCTACTGAATTAACAAACTCACTATCCGCAAGAGGTTGTAAAAATCTACCAACATCGATTAACACTACAAGAAGAAGTGTTATAAATTACAGTAACGGTGTTCGCAATTCTTTGAAACACGAGTTAATACAATTAAAAGTAAATGGTGAAAAATTTAGTCTTACATTTGATGAATAGACAAGCGTAAGAAATAGACGCTATTTAAATATAAATATTCATTCAGGGAAAAAAAATTGGAATATAGGACTTGCACATGTCTCGGGAAGTATGCCAGCCGAAAAATGTGTGGAAGTGCTTAAATCTAAATTAGGGAAACATGGATTATCCCTGAAAGAAGATATTGTATCCATAACGACTGATGGTTATGAAAAAAGTTGGAAAGTTGATGTGTGCAAATCAGCAATTGTGCTCTGCTCGTGGTATTCAATTAGGAGTAATAGATGTATTATACTAAAAAAATAAAGAACAGAAGAACCCAAATGCTGTGGATATCGAAACTTCTGATTCCGACTTTGAAGAGAGTGAGAATGATACTGACCATGAAGATAATGACAAATGGTAATTGTTGAAGAAGATATTACTAATCGGGATAAAATATTAACTCATCAAGAATTGCGTCCTATAATTAATAAAGTTCGAAAAATTTTTAAGATATTTAAACGTTCCCTTACAAAAAAATGCCTTATTACAAAAATATATACTAACTGAAAATAAAACAGAACGTTTGTTAACATTAGATTCTAAAACACGTTGGAACAGTTTACTCCTAATTATGGAATGATTTTTGAAACTGAAAAATCCAATCCAAAAAGCAATAATCAATTTAAACCTGCAAATTAATCTTTCCGATAGTGAATTCGACTCAATATCCAGAACTGTATCGGCTCTACTTCCAATAAAACTTGCTGTGGAGGCATTATGTCGAAGAGATTCTATTGTTAACAGCTAATGCAACAATAAATTTCATGTTGCAATCACTGAAAGAACAGCACACATCACTATCTGAAGAATTATATATTGCACTGAAAAATCGCACAGAAGAAAGGCATGAGAAATAGAAAATGTCTTACGGTATTTACATACTTATAATGATTTTAAACATGAAAAAGAAGAAAAGAGACTAACCAAATCAAATTTGATCAAGTTTATAGTAAATTTTCTTAAAATGTTTTACCCACAAATCTATCCACATTCAGAAGAATTCAGTACAGTTATCGAAAATGATGACGACACTGATGTCGATATGGATAGTGAAAAGGAATTGTCTCTTGAACAAAAATTAGCGATAACTAAAAAAGTTTCAGCAAACCAAAATACATTACAAAAATCAGTTATATCCGAAACCATCCGACGAGAAACCGATTTATTTGAAGATGAAAGTTTTAGAGGTAAATACTTGAGAAAAGTATATCCCGCATTGCTAACAGTACCCCCAACTAGCGTAGATGCTGAAAGTGCGTTTTTGACAGCTGGTAATTTTTGCACAAAATTACTTTCCATGCTTAATGACAGTACAATGGATGCATTATGTTTTTTAAGATCACATTTAAAAATTTGTAATAGTACCACAGACTGAATAGTGATATTTACACTTTTTGTGATTTAAATACATAAGATGTTCCTTCTTTTACTTTTTTGTGATTCTTTATATACTGTTATAATTTATAATTTACGAATGATTTTTTGTAATATTTACTCTCTCTAATAAAACTAGCAATAAAACAAAGAAACACCCGTGTTTTCTTTCTTTTTTTAAAATTCCTACTGCCGGTAGCGTAATGGCAGACCGCACATTCAGTTGAACAATGTTAAACGAATTACGCACACTGCGCATGCCCAGAAGAGAATTTGGCGCAATTACGACTTTGGCATAATTTTAAAAGAAGATAAATATGGTATATGGTTGATGTTCTGTTATCTGGACGTAAACAGTTCAGGGTTTAAAAACTTGTTAAATTGTACGTTGCTTCATTACTTAGGTTTAAATATCAATTGTATTAGGTTTAAATATCAATTGTATTAGGTTTAAATATCAATTGTAAACTCCTCAAATTTTCGTTTAAGAAGGATTACAAAACATGGAACTTTACGTGATGTTGTTTATGGATTGTACTTCTGAGGAATAAAAGCAATCGATTATTTACCATGCGTTCCATTCATAAATACTTTAACAACTTAAAGGAATATATCTAGTTTAAATTACTGAATTAAAGCCAAAGAAATTATTACAAATAACTGATATTAAATGTAATGTTTATGAACAAAATGAACCAAAATGAAATGAAACAGAAGCAAGTGCAGTAAGCACAAAAAAAGCGTCCATAGTATTGCAATCGTAAAGAGTCGTTACATGACGAACAGGCTTGTGTAGAGTTGTTTATTTTTATTCGCCAGTATTTTCCCCCACGCCAACGGTACACTATTGAGCATGCGCAGTAAGCGAAATTCGTTAACATTGATCAACTCAATGTGCAGTTTGCCATTACGCCTACCGGTATTTTCAGGTATTAAGATCTAAAAAATACCGAATACCGGTATTGAACTTTTGGTCCGAAATTGCAATCCCTAGTCCGAATGTATAAGAGTGTAACCAAGTATTCGGTCTTTCACGGTAACATACACACACACATATCTATATATTTGAAATTTAAACTAATGTAAGAAAAAAATATTTTACAGGAACTGAGGTTGATTATCACTCCTGAACTTCCCCAGTCTGATTCTCACATGGTGGAAGGAAGTGGCAGCGGTAGCTGGACGCGGAATCAAGTTGGAGATGATGAAGACTACGACAGAGGATCCGGTAGTGGAGATGGAGGAGGTAATGAAACATTACTGCTTATAAATATTTACTGCGACTGAGTTTGCCGAGTAGATGCGAAACAAGGTTTAAAAGTCCTTTTTACTACTGAGAAGTAATTCTTGTACTAAGTAAATTTCTTTTTTTCTACAAGCTTAGTTATTCAGAAATTATCAGTGTCGTTTTCTTTCTTCAGACCTGTTGTTCGATATGCCAACAACCACGGTGGTCCTTCGGTTAACTGAAGTCCATCTCAGATCTTATTCTCATAACTGGTGCTAACTAAAGTATGACTTCTGCCTCACTTTTCAGTCAAGACGTCTACGTGTGGTAAAAACTGTATGAGCCGAGGTTAATGTCATTGCAGTCGTGTAGCTTTGACTGGATAATCAAGAGAAGTGCTATTTTAGGGAGTGTTATCAACAGAGAATGCACTGATTATGGAAACAGGCCAAGATTGTACTGAACATTGTTGAATAATTTAAGGTTTTAAAAAAGGGGGGGAAAGATCTATGTACTGGGTAGTAGTTGCAGGAAAGTGATAAACGTTTTACTCGCAGCAATCGTTATATCCGTGCTCATTATAACCATTTGGACTAATTGACGTTATGCAAAAGTAAGCAGCGTATTAGGTTTAAAAAAAATTATATTCATAAGTTACGTTCTTCCAAAATGTACTCTTGGCCGGCTGTACCTTTAACTAAGTCCCGCAGGTGCTTCATCAACAACTACATTAACATTCGAGGCATTCCAAAAAGAATACACTTAAATATCCATTCAGTCATAAGAAAAATCAGTTGGAACATTGTACATACGGGGCGAATGAACAATGTAGAATACTTGAAGGTAAAGTATTTAATTTACACTTGATATTCATTTGAAATATGTTCAAAACACTGAGACAGTGCTTCAGAAATTTCTTATTATGTACCCTATAAGGTATTTCTCCCTCCTTCCTGCATGCCTTCATGGTACAACTGGAGCACATTCGGCGCGTATTTGAGAGGTCCAGCTTCGAGTTCCGACGAGGGTACTGAACGTTTTTCACTTCTGCTTCGAAATAACCTAATGTCTTTACGACGCTTTTGGTTTATTTCAGCAATGGTTTATGCCATCGCTGAGGAAATCTTATATTTTTTTCATGCATCACTTCCGTGCGTGCTTTTTCTTTTTGCTTTATAATTGTCCGTAGGCTTTCTCTCAGCTCTAGTCATTATTCTAAAATACACACTTCGTAGTTACCCTACCATCATTTTCAAACTTTCATCAAAATGGGTTTGTAGTCTATTTTGGTATACGTTTTAAGGTGTAGCAAGCTTGAAATCGAAGCCCTATTTCCAATAGTCCTATCTTGGAGAATTGATTCCATTAACTTCATTTTTTTAAACAATGAACCTGAATCCGTATATTGTGTAAGATATTTTATATTGATTTCCTGTCCATGGATCTTGTGTGCACCACAGTTTCCCCCAACTTTGATTGATAGTCCATTTCGATACTCGCAAATTTTCTAGTTAATGGTAGAGGATTCTATTTCCCATTTTCCCATAACTTGCGAAAACTACTAACTTGGAAGTTGGGTCGCGTCAACTGTAAAAATCCTTTCTTTCTCCCAGATGTGTTCGCCAAAGCTTTCCATCTCTCTCCGAGGCTTGACAAGCTAGCCCGAGTTGAGGAGAAACATTCCTGCCGCGATCTGTCAGCCAACGAACGATTAATGCGGATACTGGATTCTTCTTTTGTTTTCTTCCCGAATTTATGTTTTCTTTTTGCTTGTTCCGCTCTTCGAAAGGGGTCAGTGTGCGCTTCAGAGAATGTATAGTTTTGGCGTCTGGGTGGGAAACTGCGTTACGCCTGCGGGTTTTGGTTGTGGGAAGTATTCTTTTATTAAAAAAAGAAGCACGCCGCTTGACCGTTTTTCTCTATGCAGATATGGCTGCTGGTCTGAATTTTTTTTTCACATTCCGTTTCACGCCAGACGAGACGTTTGCGTCGGTTAGAGTATTGATGTGTAAGTCACGTGGTAGTAGTACATTTTTATTATATTTTTCTTGAAGCTTTGGATATTTTTTAAGTCCCCCCACCTTCAAAAATCGAGCTGGAGCTTGAATTTGCATTTTCTGCGATGTTGCCACCAGCCAAGATCAGCCTTCGTGATTAAATACAGAATAAAAGCTCTCTGTTAAATTCTTAGCAATATTACTTAGTAACGAATGTTTCTGGAAATTAGAATATTACCTCCATTTTAACCACTTGCGTGGGTACGGGTTCGTAATGGATTGATTACACACAGTACCGACGATCGCCTAATGAAATTTATGTTTACAAAAGAAACGCTTTACAGTTCTTGGAACTTTCTTCCACAATAGTACACGTACAGCTTTTCTCAATATGGCAAAACACAATCAGTAGTTACCATTTTAAACGATCAAGAACTAAATTTAATGCTTTTCATTACAGAACTCAATGCAAAGCACGATATGAAGAGCGAAGCTCGCACGGAGATCCAACTCTGAATTAAAAACTGAGCACTGATGCTTTTTCCAGGCTTAGGTAGTTTTCCTCGACTGCTAAGAAATCTCTAGTGTCTTTTTCCATTTCTCGAAATGACTGGAACGCATATACGGTTACAGTTACACATAAAGGCCGGATACGATTATAGTTACATATAGGGATTAATTACAGTTATACAGTATTTACCTTACTTCAGTGTGTTAAAATTTCATATTGGTTGCTGAATTTATGAAGTTTAGTAATCTCCTTGGCTATCATGAACTGTAACTAAACTTTAGATAGATTGACAAGACTGACAGCGAATTATTGCTATGTTTGAAATAATAACTCAGCCTTGAGAAGGGTATAAATGACCCTTTTATTAAAATTAAAGAAGAAGAGAAGGCATACTTGATGCTTACGATTTAGCTCATCGCACGGGCGATGTAATTTAAAGTAAACTTTAAATTCAAGCAAGCTAGTAGCCGAATGCTACACAAATCATTTAAGGCGAGGTTGGCTCACAACCTAACTGGCGCAGATATTCAGATATCGGCAATTACAATACAAAGCCGGAGACTACAGTTCCTATCTAAACTAGCAGCAACTTAGTAACATGGCCTGTGGAGGCAGAACAAGCTGTGTCTTACAATCTAAAAACAGTTTAAATGCACGCGAGCTAATTTGCATTCTGACGTGGAAACCGCAAGAAAAAGTGACAGTAAAAATCTAAATCATAATAACTGGTTAATTAACATAATGGAAAGTTACAAATTTATTAGTCCAAAGGAGCTTTGTTCCTGAAGAACTATTGTTTCTTATGAATTTTTAAGTGTTTCACGGTCTTATAACTTTGTATTACGTACAGCTTCCGTTAGTTACACAAACCGCGTGATGACGACAATCAGATGTTTGATATATATCAAGAGTAGCCAAACTTTATGTCACTAAAAACACTCATGTTGAAATTCGGGAAAATTCGAGAACCGCAACTAGATTTTTCAAAAGCCACAAGTCCATATTTACATCATTTTTGTGAAATAGGTTTCAAATGAATAGAAATGATTGAGTCTAAACTATCATTCAGTCACAGTTTGTCTTCAACATGTGATGTTGCGTTGAATACAACGCTCAATTTAGTGGTCTCTTTATTATCCCTAACTACGGCTTGATTTGGCAAAAAGTACTCTTTTTACTTCCTTGTACGAAGTGAAAAGGAAGTATTGTAATCACAAAAAATTTCGGGTATCCTATTTTAACGAAAATATCCATTTTGACCGCTATCGAATGCAATTTAACGATGTTTTTGCGTGACATCTGTACGTAAGGACAGAATAAAAGATTCTTTTTCTCCAAAAAAAATTATGAAACTGATTTAAAATGGATTCTGAAGGAATTATACTTTTCGTGGCGTCTGTACGTACGTATGTATATATCTCGCATAACTCAAAAACGAGTAGCCTCAGAACGTTGAAATTTTGTATATGGGGCTGCTTTAACATGTAGATGTGTACCTCCTACTTTGGTTGCAATCGGCCACACCAAACGTATATAAATATATGTATGTATAATGTTATCCACTCTGTTACTCGGCTCAGTGAGCTCAGTTTCTTTATTCTTATATGTTTGTAAATTGGGCATTTTTTGCTTTAAAAATGATTGAATTATTTTATTCCTATCTTCTGGTTAAAATTTTTATGCCTTTAATTAACTGCATGTTATCGCTGTAGGATTATCAACAATTTAAAAGTTGTTTAAGTGCGGCTACGCCTAATTTGTTTGGCCATAGCGACCATATTTGTTTACATTTGAAACTTAGCAGATTAGTGGATTTGTTGCCAATCTAGAGAAACAATAAAGATAACGCCTTCTTTTATTATTGCGAATTAAATCATGCTTAATCATTTAAGTTATTAAATTATCCCGTATATTAACTCAGCATAGTCTACAGCATATTAAGTCACTTTATTATTGCGAATTAAATGAAAATCCATTTTGGAATGCTTAATCCATTTTGGAATTATCATTTAAGTTATTAAATTATCCCGTATATTAACTCAGCATAGTCTACAGTAAATTAAGCCAGTTTATTTTTGCGAATTAAATCATGCTTAATCTATTCTGGAATTATCATTTAAGTTATTAAATTATCCCGTATATTAACTCAGCGTAGTCTACAGCAAATTAAGTCAGTTTCTACGCCTTCAGTGTCTTTTTGCCGAGTGAAAGTAAAGAGTTCAGATTTGTTCACCATAAAATCTGCCTTCTTGCCCCCTGGCCGAATTGCTTGTTTTTGCGTAGAAACTGTAATTTTAATTGTAAATTTTTAAAAAATTGTTTTAACTGTATTTGGTGTTTTATTTTTTTCTATATCTTTCAATTTTTAATATAGATATTTTGAGTTTTTATGTATTTCTTGCCTTGGCGCGTAGTGACATCTGAATTAATTGAATAAGAACTATATCTCTAATGAAATTCGAGGAAATAAGTTTAAATGAAAAGCAGGAAAAAATGCTTATTATTTAATATTCCGGTACAAGGAAGTCATGTGATGTACACATCAGTTTTTTTTTTTAAATACCCGGAATTTTTCCACGATACCTTCTCTTGTAAATGTTGATTTATCACAGCTTTAAAATGCTCACGAAACTTTGGATTCTTCTTAAATCTGCTCCACAGAAATTCAAATCATTTCTCTGCTACCTCAAAATTATTTTGAAATTACCCTACCTGCTCGTTCCACGGCAAGCATGGCGTATACCTGTTTTCCTCGAATATTATGGATTCTCGAAATATTCTCAAGAACACATCTTCGAAGCTATGACTGTCATCAAATTTATTAAAGGTAATTCCCAAAGCTTCTAATTGTCATAAATTTCTCATCCATTTGGACATCAAATCAACTTCTAAATTATTTTTTAACTTCTATCAAATTTTTATGATGTTATATGTTTTTGGTGCATTACATGCGTTTTCTGTTCCCCTCGCAAACCACCCCAATTTAGTTTCTACCATTACTAACGCTTCAGAAATTCGGCAGACCCTTTCCTGTAAAGCATCTACAAACATCCATTCGTAAAGCGTCCACAAGCAAATATAACTTCTAAAGATTTTCTTTACAAAATTACTTCATAGAATCAGTACAATTTACAACAACATTATTAAGTTTTTTAATTAACTCCAAATGAAATAAAATAATTACGTTTAGAATCGATCAGTTTAAGTTTACTAAGAACTTTGTAAAAACGAAATGAAATAAATTAATTACTTTTTTTAGACATTGAGTAGTTTTAATTTATCATATTTCATATATATTGTTACGAAATATTCACCACGCGGTAAGATAAGTTCTCCGCAAAGTTGGTATAGGGTTGCCAGAAAGTGGTAAGGGAAGGGAAGGTTACCAGGTTTGGTGCGAAATCGCCCGTTTGGCGACAGAATTTGCGATGAATGGAGAGAAGCCGTGGATGGATGGAGAACATTCTGAAACGAATTCTTACCGGTTTGGCCCAGAATGTTCTCGAAAGCAGCCTAAAAGCTCTATAAACCCTGGCTGTACGCGGAGTAGCAGTTGATCGTCAATTTAGTGTCGAGTTGGTGGATCGAGAGTTCCGTCGAGTGCATTGCGAGTTGTAGCGGGGAACATCTGGAGAGTACGTTTGAGTTCCAAGAACGACCGAATCGGGTCGGGAGCAGTTCTCTAGTGCTTTGCTGTGAAGCTGTCTTCTTCATTATAGCCTGATAGCTTGAAGACTGTGTTGTTCATTGTTTCAGCGTGTTTGTCGTAGTTTTCGACGACTGTAAACATATTTTTTGGAGCTGCCCTGAGTAATACTGGCAAATGAATTGTGTTTTGATACTTCATCAAGTGTTGTCGTCAATCACTCCAAATCCACGAACCCGTAAAAACGCAACAATACATATTTTATTTGCCTAAGAACCGCGCTATGGCCACCCCTGCTGCTGAGGCTGTTCGCACAGCTATGCTGTTAAAAAAAATTGCCTGTTTGAAAATTATTTTTTAACAGCAGTTATATTTTTTAAAGTATAAAGTATCGTCTGCAACTTGGTAGTTTTGTTTTCATTCAAAATATCGCTTTTAAAGAAGCAATGGATGGAAACTATGTTTGTGCTTTTTCCGACGAAAATTATTCGAATCTGTTTATTAAAAAACGCAGTGAAAGTTGCGCTTTACGACAAGTAATATTGTCAGCAAGAAAGATAAAAAACGTCAAAGTTTGGCTTCAAGCGGAAAAATATTCCAAATACACATCCAAGACAAAGGTAAGATCTTTAATTCTTTATAAAAAAAAAAAAAACCGCTAAGGACAGTTGCAGAATTATTAAAATGCTCAGAATTAACTGTAAACAAAATGATTAATGTTGATTTGAATCCTTAAAAAGGGGAAAAATCATAATGTGCGTCGTCTTTCTCCAGGACATAACGCCGAACGTCCTGCAGAATTCTTTATGGAAAACATTTATCCGGACAGAAATGGAAAAATACTGTCACAATAGATGAATCTTGGGTGTATTTAAATAACTACAATAAAAAAAGATCCATTTATTGTCATCAAAGAGGAAGGGGAAAAGTCTTAAAACATGGTTCAAAGAATCTAAAGAAAGTTTTCCAAAGGAATTTGATTGCTGCTGGTTCTTCAAATAACGTAAATTAAAAATAAAGAGACTTGAGAAAAATTTTTAGATCAACTCCACGTATTATCAAAAACATATTTTATACCCATTTTTCAAATATAAAATACCTTGTCTTTACCTACAGTGCCGCAGTAGAACTCTTTAACAAACCAAAATAAGCAACTATACTTCAAAATCCACTGTTATTTTCCTGGAAGAAATGGAACATCAAACGGGTACTAAGACCATAACCTACACACATATCCCTACTAAATCTCCTGATGAATCCACGGATTTCTGCGTTTTGGGACCTTTAAAAGCGGGTTATCCAGTCGTCGACCTATAACCCTCCTTGGACTTTGGAAAGCTGTTGAAGGCGAATGGGGCAAAATATATCTTGTGATACCACAAAAGGCTTTGTCTTGGAAATCACGGTGTAAAAAAATAGTGAAGAATAAGGGTTGCCAAATAGAACGCTTAAAACACAAAAATTTTCAGTAAAGTATTTCTGTGAGTACAATAAAAATCGTTGTAAAACATGTGCGGACAGCCTCTGTAATGTACTTCCTCTAGCATGTCGTCAATTACTGTCGTCTCAGCAATAACAATGTAGTTTTTAAAATCGTATAACCTATCGGCAAATACAGAACGCAGAACTTGACCCCCGTCCTGGGGCTGCCTTTCGGGGTGAGTTTGTCCAAGCTCCTGAGACCCCTTCGCCGACGACGCAGACCCCACAGTCCCCACCTGGCCTTATACAAAGCATGGGACAAGCAGTCCCCACGCCAGAACTATAGGGGCCAAACCCCCGACGAAGAGGCCGGTGATCTCCAATCTAGCTCCACCCCAGACAGAGGAACACACACGACAGTACCAGTCAGGACTTAAACATACATAAAGGAATAAACATACATACAGAATTTAAAAGGAAAACTGATTAAAACTATATATATATACATATATATACACGAATTATTTTAAATATTTGCATTATTAGAAAACAAATATGTATGATTAAAATTAATTTGAGATATGCAACCTCCAGAAAATCGTCTCGCAAACTGAATGAAACTACAGTTTTAAACGCGCGAAATCAGAGCAGGTGCATAACAGTGACGTCAGATTACTACCAGTTAACCCCCTCCATGAGGCTCGCGTCGGCGAGGAGTCGAACAAAGGAATGACCTAGCCCTTTCTATTTATCCCTGGTACCAGTACGGTGCCTGCCAAGCCTGAACCAACCTGAGAATAAACTCGGGCTCTAGTCCTGTGAAGACAACTTATATGCCCCCGTGGTTGAGACTGTCTAAGTACAGATAGCCAATACTTCCCAGGAGTTCTCCTGAGTCAACCCCCTGGGTGATATCGGCAAATACAGCCCGATCACAGCGGATGTAACTAAAAACGGTGCATGTATAAAATACCAGCTGTGAATAGTCAGATTCATTAGGACTCATCCAGCGCGGCATCAGAGGAAAGCACATTGTGTGTCAGCATTTTGGTGACCTTAGAAGCCATTAAAACCCGAAGACTTCTTTTTTTCGTAGTCTGTATCAATTAATACACTTTTAACTGGTACTGTATATGACACTCCGAAGTCGGATGAATCATTATAAACAGTCAAAACTTATTGCAATGTTAATTCCGTTCATAATTTATACCGATGTCTTTCTGTTAAGTAAAAACTCAAATTAATCACATGAATTATTTCTGTGTCTTAATATAGACAGTTGATGGGATTGAAATTTTTTCTGAGATGTTAGTTCTTACTGTGTCCGACATATCTCTGGCAAGTAGACTATTAAGTTTATTCTTTTTTTCCGAACTTGCAGAGGGGGAGAAGGGGCTTCGCCGTCTAGTGGAACTAGTTTTAAATTGCTGCGAACCCGGATAAATTACCAGACCTTGCGAAATCGTCTGTAAGGAAGGAAATTATTTAAAATATCCTTCGACGATCCTCACTGTCTTAAGTCTTTCATATAAATAAATCAACGCACGTACTGCTAGAATTATCGCCGTTTTCCCTAAATATGGAAGTGCTTATTTTTGCGAGAACTCCGAAGTCGAGCGGTAATTTAATTTGAAACGAAAGAGGGGGGAAATTAGAAAGTTGTTTTTTCAATGGCTTCCGTTTAAAGTGCCCGAATCGAATCAGAAAGGGTTCTTTTATTTGGCTGCTTTTTTAAAAAAGAGATCTGACGAAGAATAAGTGACGGAAGGTCAAATAACAACGATCAAATCTTAAGTGATCGTCTTCAAGTGCTTCCAGTTGCGTATTTTTATTCGTTTTTCATATCAGTTGCTCCGCATATTTATTTATTTATTTAAGTTGCTTGATCTTGAAAGTCTTGCCATGATCTGTGATTAGTCGATAAAGCAAATTTTCTTGTATCCGCAGTTAATAGCGTGTTGTGATTACAGGTGATTTAGCAAAAAAAAAAAGTCCTGATGCTTATTGTTTTCAGTTCTTTCGAATGTTATAGTCTGACAAAATGGAAATTAATGCCACTTGAAGGGGGAAAAAATTGTAAGCCTCGTACACAAACCTTGTAATGAAATAAATGCATATCTGTTTTCAATAATTAAATCTGTAACCAATCATTTAATATAAACTCTTGGACTAACTGTAACAACAAGTGTGCCCTCTCAATCATGAGGTAGGTGTACACATCAAATTTTTTTAATTAAATCTTTACGTGCCGTTAATTTACAGTATATAGTAGTGTCATAACAAACTTTTTTCCCCGACTATTTGAGGCATTTTGAACAGCTCGTTTTAAATATTAGATTTGTGAACTATTTCTTTTATTTTGCCTAAATTAATAGGCCTATAGTAATTACTCTGCTTACAGTTGTTTGATCAGCCTGAAATCAGTACACCATGATCATTCGGTCTCTTTTAGTGTGTGATTTTTGTATTGTTTACATTTCTTTTAATTTATATATATATATATATATGTGGAGTAATACCTTTTTTAAAAAGACATCTAAGAAACTTCTTGAAAGGACAGCACATTTAATTACATTTAAAGTATTTACATTTCTTACAAATAAGTTTATGTAAATTTAGTTCGCTTCTATGATACACTTTTGTTTACGTCTTTAAATCTAGCGTCGTTATTCATTCAATACGTCTCGAGGCCAACTGCCACATTAGATGGAATTCCGTTCCCTCATCCAAGTCAGCGCCATCTGTCGTTCAACATAGGCACCACATACTTTCGGCCATCCTGGATTCGTCTGGTCCTCCAGGCGACACTGCAAATATAAAAAAAAGTACAAAAGCAAAACAGAATAGACAATAGCACGTCTAAAATTATAGGTTAGACTATTTAGAGTCCTTGATCGTCTTTCAGCTTCAAGAATGACAAAATGAGTAGAGTCGTCTTCAAACTTAATTTGCCATAGAAACAGTAGTTAACGTCTTTAACCGCAGTTTCTTCGTCTTTATGCACCTTTTCATGCGTCTTTAGGCGTCTTTCAATTCGTCTTTAAGCCTCTTTCCTTTCGTCATTAAGAGTCTCTATTTTCGTCTTAAACGTCATGATATATTTTTTAAGTTTTCGTCTTCTTACAGAAAATATGTGCAATATATTTCTTTTTCTTCTTTAATTTACTTCAGTCTTCTTTTCTCGTATTCTTCTTAACAGTTACTCCATGGTTTTAGAAATTCAGAGCAAGTTGTCGTATAATTAGGACCTTCATGACTTCCTTCTTTAACTACATCGTATGTATTGCCACCTTTAACTTTAGTTATTTTGTATGGTCCAAGATACTTTGGTTTTAATTTCAAATGCGGTCCAAACTGAGTTCTTTTTATAGCGACCAAATCTTCGACTTTGTAATCTCTTGGTTCTCTTCTTCTTAAATTATATGTTTTCCTGTTCTCTTCTTGAATTTTAAATATCTGTTGCTTCGCATGCTTCCTAAGTTCATTTCTTTTAGCTTCAAAATTCGCTTGAAATTCAGCTTCGATCATTTCAATCAACTTATCAGTACCTTTAGCATTCATCTTTGTACCAAAGAGCAGTTCAAAGGGTGTGGTATCTATACTTCGCTGGTATGTCGAGTTAATAGCCTGCTGCAGCTCATTTGTATGTTTGTACCACTGAGTCGGATTTTCTAAAGACAATTTTGAAAGAATTGATATGATAGTCTGATTGATACGTTCAACTTGACCGTTAGCTCTAGGCAGGCCGGTAGTAATCAAATGATGTTTAATGTTCTCTTTAGAACAATAATCGGCGAATTCGCTGGAGGTGAAAGCTGTACCTCTATCCGAGATTATTTGAGAAGGACTGCCAAATACAGCCTTTTGTATCTCCAACTTCGCTATAACTTCAGCAGATGTTGTGGACTTCGTAGGATAAATCCATACAAATTTAGTAAATGCATCAATAACTACTAAGATGTACTTATAATTCTTATGTGTACCCTCCAAAGGACCAAGGTGATCTAAATGATACGTTTTTAACGGCACATCTTCTTTATGTATTGGGTGTAAGAAACCTTCTTTCTTTCCTTTCTTATGATTCACAAGAATACAATGAACGCAGTTTGCTATGATATTTTCTACTTTCTGTCTGAGTTTAGGGATAAAATAATACTCTTGGATGCTTTTCTCAGTATATTTGACTCCTGAATGTGCTTTCTCATGGAAACTTCGTATAATTTCTGTTTCCATAATTTCAGGCACAACCATTAATTCTTTACCATCAACAAATTTAAACAAAATTCCATTTCTGTCACAATAGTCTTCATAACTAGAACTTTTAAGTAATTCTTTTATCATTTTTATTTCATTATCCTTATCTTGGGCTAATTTCAACTTTGGTAAAATATCAACTGAAACACAAAAAATACTAATGGGAGATCTACTTAGGGCGTCGACATGAGCCATCCTGGTACCGGAACGATGCTCAATCACATAATTAAATTCTTGTAGGAATAAAGCCCAACGAGCAACACGAGTTGATAAGTCCCGTTTTGACATGGTCTTTTCAAATGCGGCACAGTCAGTCACAATTTTAAAAGGAATTCCCAGTAAGTACACGCGGAATTTCTTTAGTGCTTCTATGATTGCTAGAGTTTCGAGTTCATAACTAGAATACTTCTTCTCAGCGTCAGTGGTCTTCTTACTCATGAAGTAGGTAGGGTGGAAACTATTATCATATGGAGACCTCTGCAATAAAATTGCTCCATATCCCTCTAAGCTAGCGTCAGTATGCAATTCAGTCTCATAACTGGGATTATAGATTCCTAAGACAGGCTTTTCAGCTAATAATGTCTTTAATCGATTGAAAGAATTTCTTTCTTCTTCTTCAAATTTAAACTTACGATCTTTTTTCAAGAGATCACTCAAAGGTTTAGCAATAATGGAATATTTTGGAATAAACTTCCTGAAATATCCGGTGAGGCCAAGAAAACTATGAATTTGTTTCAAAGTAGTCGGTTCTGGAAAATTTAGGACTGCTTTCGTTTTTAAAGTAGATGGAAAAATTTTACCTTCTTTGATAACATGACCCAGGAATTCTATCCTCTTCTTCAAAAAATGAGATTTCTTAAAATTAATCTCGAGTCCGTACTCACTAGCAAGCTTTAAGACCCGTTCAAGTCGTTCGATTCCTTCTTCAAGGGAGGAAGACAAGATTATTACGTCATCCATGTAGGGCAAAACAATACCATCATTAATTAAAGGTCGAAAAATAGTGTTAATGTACCTCTGAAAAACAGCCGGAGAATTGCATAATCCAAAAGGAACCTTAAGAAATTGATATTGCCCTTCGTGTGTTACAAATGAAGTATATTTCCTACTATCCCTATTTACGTCAACATGGAAAAACCCATTTTTAAGATCAATTGTACTAAAGACATGTGATCCCTGTAACTGATCTAGAATGTCTTCAATTAATGGAAGTGGAAATCTGTCCTTTACAACTATTTTATTCAATCTCCTATAATCTATGCATACACGAGGTGTTCCATTTTTCTTCTTAACGATTACAACGGGGCTACAATATTCTGAAGAACTAGGTTCTACTATTCCTTGTGCTAACCATTCAGCTACTTGAGCTTCGACAATTCTTTTTTCTGAAAATGGCAACCTGCGAGGCTGATGAAATATGGGTTCATTATTTTTTACCAGAATATTCATCTCTATATTCGTTGTTTTAGTTTTACGCGGTACATAACTCGAAACCAATTGTTGCACCTTATCTCTGAAAATATTTGGAACATCAGGTTCAATATTTACTTCAGTTTCATCGTAAGATAAATCAATTGGAAGAACAGACAAAGTGTTTATTTCTTTTGTGCACAGTGATTTATTTTTAATCGTAACTCCATTTTCATTTATTAGGGTTTCGCCCTGCATTAACACATTGAGTCCTATAATAACGTCACAAGACATAGCATCATTGTTTACTACACAAATGTCAGCACTACACTTAAAATCATCAATCTGAATACTTTCTTTAAAACAGCCTAATGGTTCTACTCGGCATTTCCCAAATCCCATCAAAGTAGAATTCGAAGGACTTAATTCTTTAACATTTAATTTATCAAAAACAGATTTTCTAAGCAATGTTGCCTGACTTCCAGTATCTATTAAAGATTTTACCTTTAAATTACCGATCATTACCAATTTGTTCAATTTTGATTCAACATTAACATTCACACTAGCTACTTCTTGTTTAGAATTTGTTTTAGAGCATTCTGAAGCTTTATGACCGAAAGCTTTGCATTTAAAACATTTAATTCCCTTATCTTTATGAATACAATTTTTAGAGATATGATTTTTTAAACCACAATTAAAACAAAATTTATTGTTACGACTTTCGAAACTATTATATTTAATATCAGATTTACCATCATTCTTTACTTTACTTTTACTCACATTTTCGTTTTTTAAATTAGCTCTATCATTAAAATCATGTTTCGTTTTCGTTCTATCGAAAGCACCTTCACTTTTTGCAAAATCGTCTTTCATTACTTCGTACACTTTCAGTTTTTCTTTAAATTCGAGTAAGTTTTTACATCCATATAGTACCATTTTGTTTTCGTGTCTGTCATTTATTCCTTTTATAACATAATGCATTAAGGCAGCGTCATCTATTTTCCCAAAATTACATAATTCTTTCATCTTTAAGAAATATTCTTGAGCCGATTCGCCATTTTTCATTTTCGTTTGATTTAACAATTCATGTAAATTAGCAGAATTTATTTCAAAAGAGAATTCGTCAATCAAAGCTTTTCTCAATTTTGACCATGAATTAATTTCCGGTTCTGTTCGAATAAATAATGCAGCTTTCCCGCCAAGCGATCGTTTGGCAAAAATAAATTTGTGCAAATCAGACAAATTAAATAGTTTAGAAGTATTTTCAAAATGCTCGATCCAACGAAAAACATTTTCATGCGATTCTGCACTAAACTTCGTAATTGTGCTTTCGATATCAGAATAATTAATATTAACATTCTGAATTATAGAATTTCCATTAATAACATTTTTACAAGCATAATCACACTGTATAGAAGAATTTTTCTTATCGAAAATATTGCGCTGCATTGAAAAATCGTTTGGTATTCTTTCTACTTCTGTTTCCGATTCATCCGAGCTAGACGTAACGGCGCCATTTATATTTTCAGCTAATGTTTCAATATTGCATAATAAAGATAGAATTCTTTTTGCTAGCTCTGATTTATCGCCTTCGAATGAAATGCTTAGGATATTAGAAATTGTAACTAGCTCATTAAATGAAAAACTTTCTTCTACATGTTTTAATTTCTTTTGAAATTCGTCACTATCTAAAGCAAAATCAAATCCAGAAAAGTTCCTAATTCTCTTTCGGTTTGACCGATCTCCATCAGAATCAAAAATAAATCTATGTAAAGTTCTAATCTTATCTGCTTTACAATTCTTCAATGCAACGTAGATTTTTTTAATGTCACTTAAAATCATTTTAAAATATGAAAACAAAATTACATACCTTCAAGCTTCGAATAGTCATTCAATTGGTAATCCAGCTAGTTAATTATGGCGTTCTATATCAGCATCAATGTAGATTTTCGATAATTGCTTGAAGCATTCCTTAATCCCGCTTCTGATAAATTGTGGAGTAATACCTTTTTTAAAAAGACATCTAAGAAACTTCTTGAAAGGACAGCACATTTAATTACATTTAAAGTATTTACATTTCTTACAAATAAGTTTATGTAAATTTAGTTCGCTATGATACACTTTTGTTTACGTCTTTAAATCTAGCGTCGTTATTCATTCAATACGTCTCGAGGCCAACTGCCACATTAGATGGAATTCCGTTCCCTCATCCAAGTCAGCGCCATCTGTCGTTCAACATAGGCACCACATATATATATATATTAATTAAACTCTAATCTGCTATATATGATAATTTTGTAAATGGTGACTCCAGCTATTTCTTGGTGATGCCCGAGATGGTTATTGCTTTACATATTTTTATCTTACACACACACACACATAATACATGGTTTGCATTTATTGTCTGATTCATTCATGTCTTTATTTATTCCAAACAAATTCAACTTGATAAAAATTGTTTGCAGAAATGAAAAATGTTTAAGCCATTATTTCATTTTGAATTAAAATAAAGAGTAGCTTACAAAATTATTTTAATTTGGTGAGAAATATGAAAGATTAACTTCTGTTTTATAGTACATATTTTCAAAATTTTACTTCACTGTATGCGATTATGAGTGTACAGTTAAACACGCAATAAAATGCTATCACAGCAGTTCTTTTCGAATTGATTCTTGCAGAAAATTTGGATTATGTTGTGAAGGATGTCATCTGCACCCTTAGCGGTGAACACAAGAGAATAATATTTTGCATTGGGAAATAACGCATATAAATTACAGCTGCAGGAATCTTCGTTGTTGTAATATTCAAATATCTCTGTAGAAATGTTCCCAAGGAAAAAAAAAAAATCTGATGTGTACATCACATGATTTCCTTGTGCGGAATATTAAATTATACACATTTTGCATTTCATTTAAACTTATTGGATTGAATTAAATCTAATTCTGGTTCTAGGCTCACTTAACAGCATTACATCTCATTCATTTTATAACTCAGAATGCACAAGAAGTTATATCATCTGAAGAATTATCTAGTCTTTGCCACATGTTCTATTCAAATACTATACTTAATCTAAAATGATGTATAAAAGAAATTAAACAAACACAAAAAAAAAAAGAAAAAAGAAAGAAAGAAATAGTTTTTTTACAGATGATTAAGTATTTCTCATTCAGTTAATTCAGTTCTTACTTCGCGACAAGGCAAAAATACATAAAAAGTCAAAAATCAGTATTAAAAATTACGAATTAAACCTTAAACACTTATTTTCTCGAATAAATTCCAGAATGGATTAAACATAATTTAATTCGCAATAATAAAAGAAGACGTTACTTTGTTGTTGCGAAGCTTAGTTTCTGTAGCTTGGCAACAAATCCACTACTCTGCTAAGTTTCAAATGTAAACAAATATGGTCGCTGTGGCAAAACAAATTAGGCTTAGCCGCACTTAAAATAACTTTTAAATTGTTGAGAATTCTATAATTATTGCATGCAAGTTAACTGAAGGCATAAAAACGGTAACCAGATGATACAAACAACATATGTAATCATTTTTAAAGGAAAAAAATGCACAATCTATAGACATGTTGTAGAGACATTAGGTTTTTTTTTTTGGAAGCAGGAACGATGAAAAATATGCACTGCCTTCGCCGGGGATCGAACCGCGGACCTCTGAAATACCGGCTCAGTGTGCTGACCATTACACCACGAAGGCACGCTAAGAATGTGGGAGATATACCTTATAATGTAAGAATAAAGAAACTGAGCTGGGGAACAGAGTCAATATACATATATACTTTTGGTGCGGCCGATTGCAACCAAAATGGGAGGTGCACATCTACATTTATAGCAATCCTATATACAAAATTTCAACGTTCTGAGGGTACTCGTTTTTGAGTTATGCAAGATACATATATACGCCACGAGAAAATCTCTTCAGAATCCATTTTAAATCAATTTTATAATTTTGTTGGAGGGTGTAAAGAAGAGTCCTTTATTCTGTTCTTATGTACAGATGTCACACAAAGACATTGCTAAATTGCATTCGACAGCGATCAAAATGGATATTTTCGTTGAAATATGATATCCGAAATTTTTCGCAATTACAATACTTGCTTTTTACTTCGTACAAGGAAGTAAAAATGATCATACCTTTAATATAGTATAATCTCAAAATGATTAGCTTTCTGAAGAAATTCTGTCATGCTTCAATATCATCATGCAAAGTTACATAATAATAACAGTTTTCCCAAGAGAGTGAAAAGGAGATCAACCTTTACATAGCCAAAAGTTGTTTGATATTGCGTATATTTTTCTAAAATGCCTTTACTTATGCTCAGGGCATGATATCAACAATATGATTTGTTGAAAGCACTAGGAGTAGTAATGTAGTACTTATTTGTTGTTAAGTGAAATACTATTATGCCTTGTACGTTGAAATCTAAATAATAATATTTATGGTTACGGGTTTGTTCGGTCAGGTGTCACTTTGTGCCACTGATATGATCCTTTGACGAAGAGTCACATCAGCAGCAGAATAAGAAGATTGTCAACTGCTGAGAATGGCTTTGCATGATAAGCCTGTCGCTGTATACGGAACACAGCTTAGGAAATTTTAAATTTAGTTCAACTGAAAAAGCTTCTTAAAAAAATATTCAAATAAAAGGAATTTTCGGCTCAACTTCTGCAGACTGAAAGTGAACATCCCTCTCTAGGAAATACTGAGCTGGGATCTGTAGCCTCATCTCTCGTGCTTACCAAATGTTGCTATTTCAGATGTATTCATTTGTATTGATCCATGCAGAGATGCTTTTCTAAAGAGCAGTTCAGCTTTATGAGAATTTCAAAAATTCATTTGTTGATGACTGGATTAACAACCAGACTTCTTTCACGGAATCCTTTTGTTGCGTGCGGGTGTTGTACTTTCTGGTGGAAAATACCTTGAATATTACCCCACCCCAACCATTCTGAAAACAAACAAATATCTTTTATTTACTCGGAAAAAGGGTGGAGTTATGTTATAAAGCCAATATATTTTATCTGGTGAATCTCACAATCTTTGTTCCCCTTTGCTAGTAGTGTATCTGCATTTCGGAAAAAGTTCAGTCATGTACAGTCTGCCTGTCATAAGAATAGCTCTCGCCAGTTAGTCTGCAGTTGTCTGTTGCTGTAAAAACAAGCCTCGACCCATTTTCCGTAGCCGTGTCTTGAAGATTTACTTTTCAGTTTGCCATCCTGGTGCATTTAAAGATGAATTGGCAACCCTTGGTTCGCCCCTATTTGAAATATTCTAGCTCTGTTGCTATAGCAACCGCCACCCGCCAGACACTGTGGCGGGAGCTATTCTTCTCGTAGACAGACAATAATGTGAACATTAAAAAAGTTCTTGTAGCTCCAGCTGTTATATGGGAGCGGTTGTATCCTATTTTATTGCTGATTTTTGGTTACCTTTACTTTTGTTTTAACACATATATAATTAATAATCACACTTGTTTTTCCTTTTCAGGGACAAAACCTAGTGACTTCAACTTTGATATCCGTGATTCAGGAGAGGTGAATATCAAAGTCAAGGATAGCAGTGCCATTTCGTTTACCAGTAGTAGTGCCCTAATGTCTGCCATGCTACTAGTCACATTCTTATTTAGGATCACAGGCCTGAGGTCACAGTGACTCTACATGTGAAGTTGCGTGAATCACAGTGCCATTTAGAAGATATTCAATATATGTATATGTATGGATGAGTCGGAATATTTAAAAAAAAAAAAAATTCAGAAGAATAAAGTGAGAAAGACAGAGAAACTACCTTCTCTTGTGATTTTTGTTTTTCTAAAAGACAGTTTTTTGAGATTACAGGAAAAGAAATGTCAGCAACTGTTCTACCATATTTTAATGTTCTGACTGTGCAACTTCCACAGATGCTGTGCATTTTATTGCGTCGTGCTCTACCAGCCTCTGCATTGGATTGTGATTCTGTATATGCCACGCATCAAAATATTCAATTTTTTTCAATGTAAAAGTTGACGCATTGTATCATCTGCTACATTTCGCTATTATCTCCTTTTTTAATTTGCTTTTGCTTGCTTCATAGAATTTGAGCATGATAGGAATTAAAAGAGAACTCAATGAGCAAACCCTTTTGCATTCCTTATTTGCTGTTTTTACCAATCATGTGTTGCTGTCTGCTTCATGAATATGTCCTCACGGGAAGTAAGGGAAGAAAATGTAAACTGCACAGTATTACTTTGGATTGAATGAATGAATCCAGTAAATTAAAAGGACTCTCCTTGTAAAGAGAAAAAATAGTTGTTAAAATATATGTATTATTAAATGTGACACAATTGTACATGGTATGTGGTTTGTAGGATCATTATTATTTGTTTGGGCTGCAAACTCATGACAAATCATTCTGGCATACGATAATGTTAACTGTATTCCACCTTGAATTTGTTTGCCACTAGATATGTATGACATGATTCTTCCTCTTGTTAAAAATTATTGTTTGAAGTATGGTGACCTTAATAAAAACTCTGGTATTACATGCTTTGTTGAAATTTCCTGTACAAATGATAATTCTTTAATACCTCTATATCTGTCAAGAAGACGGGGATTTTTGCATAAATCAAGCTTTTAATTAGACAAAGTATGTGTGAGGAAATTAAAATTTTATGATATAAATCTTTTATTTATTATTTAAACAGTTTTCTCTTGATGTTTATGGTACTTTGACCATAGTGATATTGATTTCTTTTACAATTTAATTTTATTTCTTACTTTTCTTATTTTATTGACAGTTTCGTACAGTTTATTTTGTACAATTTAATTTATGTGTTTATTAAAAAAAGAATATTTATTAAACATTAAATAAGATCATTAAAAAATTATAAAGTATTGATACTGGTAAAATTAATAAATTACAGTAATATAAATTATAATAAAATAAAAATTAATCACAGATTTCATTTTTATTTGGAAACTGTTCTTAATGCAGCATGATATTAATATACAGATTAATATAGAAATGTATGTTATTACCTTTATCAGTTATTTACACTTAATAAGTTACTTAATTTCACATTATGTTTTATGCATATTTAAAAAACATATGCTAAATCACTTGAGATTTTTAAAAATAGTCAAATCTACATGTTGAAAAGTTTTTCAAAACTACATTTTTAATGTTTTTTTTTTAAATTAAAGACTTTTAAAATTAAGAGAATAACTAATTAATGAATGAGTAAATAGGGAGTTATGTAGCTCTTTGTATATTCATTTAAATGTGATTTTTTTAGTTATTATTCTTTAAGTGTGTTTTTAGAGTTAATTTACATGCTACTAAATGATATCAAATTGAGTATTTTTATTTACTCTTTGTTATAAAAATACTTTGTTAAATTACGAAATTTCTAATTACTCATTAATAAATTGTTATTAACGTTCCTGCAAATTGACATCATGAAAGGTATTTAAAAATTAACATTTGGGAATATTTATCAAAGACATTTTGTTAATACCTTGTCAAAATTATCTATTTTTGAATTAGATATTAAATAATTCATATTTATGATTAACTATTGATACGAATTACACTTGTATAACTGCTGTGATTAACAGACTCTTTTTTAGCTGTGTTATGTACATAATGCAGGTGTACATGTCTTACAATGTGTTTATGATATATGTAAAAAAAAAAGAAGCTAGTTTCTACTAATGAACATTCTGATTAATTGTATTTTATGTTATTGCACTTCATGAAATGATTATGTTTGAAAGCAGAAGAGAAAGTTTACATTGTCATTTATCCTGTTGCATTAGCATTAAAACTTCATCTTAATTACTGAAATTATATTTCATAAAGAATGTTTTGAATAATCATATATAACTATTCAATTAAGAAAATTAAATTTATATTTAATTTTAATATTTAAGAAAAAATGTCCCACTTGTGAATTTTCATTGTAAATGGAGAGTACTGCTGAAATAATGCTTAAAGAGCAATATTTCAGTAATTTGATATTAGTTTGAACCTACTATAGGAATGTATATTATTATTCTGTGTAAGATTTTTTTCATTTGAATGTAATAAGCAGCTAAACTCTTGGGTTATTACTTTTAATGCATTCTTAAATAAAGTATACTAATTATTAGAAGTTTTAAAAATAAATAAAGTTGTGCATGCTGAATATATATATAATTTTTTTTTCAAATATATATTTTTAACTGAAATGATACTTTTTTAAGGAACTTAGTTTTTATTCAAGCTTTACTTGAATTGAATTTGAAATATACTATTGTCTTTTGTATGCATTTTTTTTACATCAGTCACATAATATTTCATTGTTCGATTAAATATTTCTTAATGAGCACACTTTTCACATCATTTCATGCATTGAATATTTCTGACATCATGTGTAATATGTTAACAGGCATAAATGAAAGATTTATTTTTGAGATAAAACTTTTTGTCAGTATATTAAATATATATTTAAAATTTTATGATGTATATTAAATATTAATTTTATATGTTTATTTAAATGAATTTTGACCAGGAAAATTATTTTATAATTTGGTGCAGTATTAGTCTCAGTACATTTGCTGTAATGTAGCAAGATTTCAGTAGTAGCATTTTTCAAAGAATTATTAAAAATAATAAAATAAATTATAATTATGTAATGGGTGACTGTTGAATAACTTTTGATACTAGACACAATTCTTTTACACAGAACCAACTGGAGTGAACTTAGAAAACTCTTTATTAGTCTATAAATCTTTTAAATATTTTTGAATGAGCATGATTTCTTCATTAGATTCATTAAGTAACAAAAAATAAAATGTTTTTAACACGCTTTATAAAAGCCACCGAAAAGGAATTTACATTTCCTTGGTTAAAGGGCAATAACTGAGACATAATTAGTGTTATTTTTTATATATATATACTTTATATTGTAGTGTTAAAATTTATAGAAAATATGTTATATGTTATTTTTTCAGGAACAAAATAAGTGATTTTTTTTCCCAATATGAAATAAAATAAACTTTAATTATTTGATTAAAATTTAAATGAACAGTTATCTGTGATAGGCAGAGGAAAAAGGTGTTATAGAAACCAATAATAAGTAAATCTTAATTGTAAATTATACTGTGATCTGAAGTACTGAAAAATTGATACTACATTTATTTGTAGACATAAATACTGAAATGAATTATAAAATTATTTCAAGGAAATTTTCATGATACTAATTATCTATCTGACTTAAAAATTTTCGTTTATTGAAAATGTGACTTTCTCTTCTGCATGATTTGTAATACGTTTATCTCGAAATGTTTGACTGAGTCAGAGCATTTGTGATTGCATAAATAAGCATTGAGAAAGCCTGGAATGGCTTTGCATTTTACGTATTATGTTTAAAATTCACTCTTCACTTTATGCCTTTAGTGAATAATAAAGATTAATTCAGTTAACGTGATTGTGTCTTGATTCATTTGAGAGAGAAACTATTTATTTGCTGTTAAAAAAAATATTGATTTTTAGCCACCAAAGAGATTTGAAACAAAATTAAAGCATTTAAATAATTTTTTAAAAAATGTCTGTGTGTGAAAGAGAGAGAGTAAGTGATATGACTGGTAGACAATGCAGCCAGAATTTAATTTTGTGAGTCTTAAAAATTATCTTTAAAGGGAAAAAGAGTATGTAAGTATAATTGATAATCACATTAGTCACTGTCAGTATTAACTGCTGGTTAGCTGTTCTAGATATGATCTTAATGTTAGAAAATATAAACTGAATTACCAACACTGACATACATTATCTTTAACATTACCTAATAATGAGTGCAGCACTTTCTCTGCTTTATTATCGAGGATTGCCACAGCTGTGTACTTAGGATGATTCCACTTGCTTTCCAAGCTATTATTATTATTAGTTTTTCTTTTCTTTAGCCCAAAGGAGAGTTAGCTCAGAAGGACTATTATTCTCGAAACAGCATTCTGCATTGGCTCGAATGCAATTTAACGATGTTTTTGCGTGGTATCTGTACTAAGGATAGAATGAAGGCATCTTTTTCGCAAAAAATTATAAAACTGATTTAAAATGGATTGATTCTGAAGAGATTTTTTTTCGTGGTATCTGTGCGACGCATATGTATCTCGCATGATTTAAAAACAAGTAGCCTCAGAACGTTGATAGGACTGCTATAACATTTGTAGATGTGCACCTCCTATTTTGGTCAAAAGTACATAAATATATGTGGATGGGGGTTGAAGATTATATCTTTCAGTAAATGACACTTCCAGACTTCTTCCACACCACAGAAACATTTAATGATATAAAGAAAAAGCTATACAGAGTGAATTAGATAACAGTGCCTTAGCGCCTTCTCGCGCTTGTTGGATACAAACACAGTTCTGCATCAGTTTTGTTATTTTAAATAGCCGCTCAGCGCCTACTCGGTCTCACTACCTTAGCGTGATTCTCTGACATCCTCGTCTTCACCTCGCTCTCGCTGCAGGCGCACAGGTGATGCCCTCTGGTGGCTATGGAACTTAGGGATAGATCCACTCTGGTACTCGGCTCAGGAGTTCAGTTTCTTTATTCTTGTATGTTTGTAAATTGCGCGTTTTTTGCTTAAAAAATGGTTGAATTATGCCTTTAGTAAACTTGCATGCTATAGTTGTAGAATTATCAACAATTTAAAAGTTGTTTAATTGCGTCTAAGCCTAATTTTTTGGCTATAGCAACCATATTTGTAGCAGAATACTGGATTTGTTGCCAATTTAGAGAAACTAAGCTTCTCAGCAACAAAGTAACGTCTTCTTTTATTATTGCAAATTAAATTATGCTTAATCCATTCTAGAATTATGAGTTAAGTTATTAAATTATCCCATATATTCACTCAGCATAACGTCCACAAAAAATTAAGTTAGTTTCTACGACTGCAGTATCTTTTTGCCGAGTGAGACCAAAAGTGAACTTAAAGTTTTATGCATCGAAAATTCTGCCTCCTTGCCCGCTGGCCGAATTGATTCTTTTTGCGTGGACACTGTAATTTCAATTGAAAAAAAAGTATTGTTTTAACTGTATTTGGTGTTATGTTTTTCTATATCGTTCAATTTTTAATATAGATATTTTATGTATATTTGCCTTGTCGCGAAGTGATAATGGAAGTCATTGAATTAGAAATATATCTCTAATGGAATTCGAGGGAATAGTCCATTTTGCTATGCTTTTTCAAAAACTTAAATTATTTGTGGTAAAACATGAACAGAAGGAAAAGGCGTAATAAAAGATCAAGTTCCTGACTGTAGCATTATTAAATATTGTTCTGGAACAAACATTAAACTCTTTAATTAATTTAAAATGCACGCCATTTATGTACGAGGCCAAATGGCTAAAAGAAGAGAAAAAATCATATATGCAGATGAGCGGTTTTAAAATAAAATATTTTGTCTGTTCAAATTTTACTTTGAGAAAAATAAATAAAACAGCAAATTAATTTTGTTAATATTGAGTATATATTTTTTTACAAAATATAATTAATTCATAGATTAAAATTATTTTGAACGTATTTAAGAAAACAAAAACAAGTAAAGAAAAATTCTTCTTCCATTCTATGATTTTTCTTGCAGCATTTCTGGTCAGATAAAGTTGCAAATAAAAGCTGACAATTTATACTAACCTGTTGAATAGCAATAGGTTTTATTTTAGATAAATACATATATTATATACATATGTATTGAAATTCAGAAATAAAAGTATTTAAGAAATTTGAAATGATTTAATGAGCATTTATAGAGTTTCCATTCATTAAACTGCGTTTTCTTGGTTTACATTTTTTCAATAAATTCTTTTAC
>KK118429.1:168235-211167 GCA_000611955.2 Stegodyphus mimosarum
AATTATATAAATTTATATACTTGTTTAAAATTATATCCTTAAAAGAAATAAGGATGTGTTTTGTAAAATACTAAAAGGAAAAATTGTTAGAAGGGAAAATGTAATTGAAATCACATCTTTTTCAAAGTTTTTACGTATAAATGTGGTTTTATTTATTCATTTATTTTTTTTTTTTTTTTTTTTTGATTTTTTTTTTTTTTTTCTTAGGAAACTAAATTATTAATTGCGAAATCGATCCTTAAAGTTATTCGGAACCTTCTAATAAACAAAGTAAAAAAAAAATTGGATAGAATAAATAAAATAAAAAGATTTGGAAAACATTGCAAGTTGTAGAAAAAGAAAGCCATTTTAATCGTTAAATTTGTCTTAAAAATTGTAATTTAAAAAATATTACAAGCAAAATTTTTTTTCAACTTAACAGCACTTTGTTTCACAGAACCATTTAGTAATTCATAAAAAAATAGATGAAAGTTTTTAAATAAAAAAAATGTCATTCAGAAGATACCGAATTCCCTTAACTACTTTATGAGCATTATTTACATCCCCACTTTTTAATGCGTTTGACGATCTCATTTTAGTATCCCCATTTTTTAATGCATTTGACGATTTAAATTGCTGATACTAGATGGCGACACGAATCATGTGGCTAATTTGATTGTTTAAGCCAGTGATTTCAAGTGGCCGGCGAAGACATTTTAATTATGTATTTATCATAAGGATTTCAGTTATTTGAAATCCGAGATTATATTACTTTTATTTCCACTAAGAATGAAAATAAATAACGCCCTAGAGAAATCTATAAATGGAACTAATTAATATACAATGTAATATAAATTCTATTGAATGATTTCAGAGCACAGATTTTATAAACTTTTTATTCGTACTTGTCAAAAAATAAATACACTCAGTTACAGATTTTTCCAATAAGAATAATCGGTTTCTTTGGGAATACATTTTTATACTTGAACCGCTTTTCTTTACAGGTGAAAAGTAATAAGAAAGGAACCCGATTGACTAATGAGCACCTAAAATCCGTGATGAAAAAATTTCTTCCCCGAGGCTACAAATTTTATCAGACTCGAAACTCCTTCAGGTGTCAAGCATATAAGAAGAAATGTACCTGAGAAAGACGTTTATAATTATTTCCATGCAAACGTATGTATTTTTGTTCATGCGCCAAAAAAAATTAATAAACAAGAAAGAAATTTTTAGGCATAAAGATTTGAAAATTCTGGAATGGAAGATTATAACTCTGTTATATCAGTATATCTTGATGGGGGGATAAAAACAGTTAGCGTCCTTCGAGAGGTCTTGGGACCGAAGCAACCCGTTGTCATTTCAGCCTATTCTTACTTCAACCTGAGAGAAAGAATTAAGTAATTTTATTTTCATTTATTCCGATTTGGAAATAAACCCGTTTTGCATTTATAACACGAATTGCTTTTTTACTCCATTATTATAAATAAAAGAAAATGAACACATTTTTAATATGGTTTTTCGTTTTAGAATTTATTATGAATAAAAATAACTTTATATAATTATTTACCTTTAGCTTTATTTTACATTTTAGGTGAAGCATTTAATCTTATTTTGCTCGTTTCCAGAAGTGGCGTCTGTCCCGGGCGGTACTTTTTTCAGAGTTTTATTTTTCATATGAAGTATATTTATGAATGTAAATCACACTTCTTGGAGCAGATAGAAAGATTGCAATTTATTGAGATGGAAGGAGTTAAAATATAAAGTTCAACTAATAAAAATTCAGCGTAAAATATCCATTTTTAAAGTAAATAAAATGTTTGCACATTTTAGTTTTATATCGTACCGTCTCCTTAAATATGACGTACACTGTAACTAACATTTTAACCTGCAATTTGAACATATTCGGTGTTTCCATCTATCGGGAAGCTTCGTAATTATATGTCTTATTCTGCTATACTGCGCCAGGAAGGAAAATATGTGGTGCTTCCATCTATTGGTACACAGCGAAATTACATCCTTTAAGTATAACTCTCTATAACTGAAATATTACACGAGGAATAAAATATTGTGTGCTGCCATCTATCGGCAAGTAGTGTAAATATATTTCCTAAAGTGTGGTTTGACATCTTATAAGAGCAATTAAGATATTTGATGCTGCCATCTATCGGCAAGTAGCGTAATTATATCTAAATCTATTTAATCGTTGAGTTTCGAATGTTATGAATATGTTAGTCTTTTTCCCAGTTAATATTTGCAACAGAGATTCTTACAATATTAGTCACTGCTGAGAAAGGGGAGGTTTATTAGATGTCGTTATTGCAAAATGTTTCATGAGTACTACGAAACCTTTCTAAAATGAGCAATTATGGTTCCATATCATTCTGTTTTTCTGTGGAGCTGTTTACTTTAAGAAGATAATTTCAATACTGTTTTTTTTTTATTATATTTTAATAAATTTTGGCCTTGTGTAGCAATCATCAGTTTTTTTTCTCTTGGTACACAGGATAATTATAACTAGATACACAGATAATTATAACAAAAAAGCAGAGTCTTCTGTAACTTAATCTATAATTAGATTATCTCCAGTTTTAGCAGAGAAAGAAACTGGGATAGAAAAGTGTAATACCAGGTAAGTAAAATGTGCTCATCTTTTACAGCATTCGATTAGAGATCAAAGCAATTAAAAACATGTCCTCTAAAATTCCAAGTTCTTTTATATTAAAAGTTTTAAAATGTATTTCGTTTTTCATCTTAATAATATCTTCCGCTACCAGCTCATAAGTTTCATAAAAACTCATAAAAAGTTTCAGTTTTAAAATCTCTCTTTATTTTTGCACTTTTTATCGGGTGGAAAGAACATAAAATGCTTGAAGCATAATATCATCAGTACCTGTGCCAAAATATTAAACAAGTAGATTGCTTTCTGAATGAAATAGAAAACAGAAATGAGTGTAGATGCTTGCAATCTATATGTTCCAAAAAACTGAAATGCGCACTTTTAATGTTCAGCCATGACAATCATTAAATATTATTCTGGAAAATGTACAGATAGTTATTTTATAATAGATTTACAATAGAATGTTAGAAAGCTATATTATTTATCATACTTGTACTGTAAAATAAGATTTCCGCCGAAATATTGTTAAAAGGTTTAGGTAAAATTAGTTTTTAATTGAGTAAAATAATTTTATAATCGTAAAAAGAAATTATAGATCTTATGCATCGTAGTTTGGTAATAGTAACTATCTCGTATATCATTCATTTATTTTATCGCAAACCAGTCAATACTTCGAAGAATTTTTTTTCTTTTTTGGGGGGGGGATATATTTTTTTAATCACTAACAGTGGGGTCGTATTGCATTGCATAGAGTAAAATTATTACGAAAATTCAGAACGAAAGTTACTGGAAATTTGTATGCGGATTTTCTAAAGTTAGGTACTAAAAAGTGTCACTATGTACAGTTATACTATGTACAGTGTCACTATGTACAGTTTCAGGGGGAAAAAGACACAAGGCAAAATGTTGGTCATTCATCTGTGACGGTACAGTTCCTGCGTAATTGTTGGACATGTTTTTGTATGCGACCACGTTCATATTCAAAATTCCTGAAGTTTTCGACACTACGTTATCATTTATTTCATAGCCAGACCGTTTCGGCAGAGATCTCTCTTATCTGGATCCTATGCTGTATCCGATGTCTTTTCTCTTTTAATCAATAGGTTTTTTAATTAACAATCTCATTAATTTTTTTTCTTTAATATAGTGGTTCTCAGTCTATTTTGCTCCATGTATTCCTTTCAGGATTACTAGGAGATCAGCCTCCCCTCTTTTCCAAAAGTGGAAAAATGGATATACATTTATTTACACTTAGATAATTTTTTAACATGATTCGTAAATTAAACTACAAAAATGATAGAAAATGTTGATAAATATCAAAACTTAATTAAAAGTAGTTTTTTTATATTAATAAAGTAAAACTAAGTACTTAATAGCTAAATAAGAGAATGACCACATTCTCTAAACTCTCTCCATGGCGAAATTCCTCCCTGATTAAGAACCCTTGCTTAAGATAAAATAAAAGTCTTTCGTGCTGCCATCTACCGGCAAAAAATCAAACAATGACGTCAACAATCAAACTCACAGCAAAATTTTTGTGTCCATCGATAAATGCAGTTGCTAGTAAGAGACGAAAACTGGCTGCAACCAACGATGCCAGTTATGTCTAACACAACTGAAAAAATGTTATGTCTAACACACCATGACATTTTCCAGTTAAAAATTTCTTCCATCAGAACTACTTACACTTTTTATTGATAAATTCATATTCTGTAAACATGGTTTGTACATTTTTTAAAGTGTGAAAGAAAAAAAAGCAGAATTTTGTTTAACGTGCAAAATATGGCTTTCTATGAATCTGATAAAATCTTTTTACCTTCACTCATTTTACATGCGTGTGGGAGACATATACAGTAACTCTGTGTTGTAATTTAATTTTTATTCCAGATCGCTGGAGTTGATCTGTTTGTGTTAATTTAAACAGTTGAAATCTGAAGTATTAATTTCTTTAATTCTCCATTTCTGCTGCGATGAATGTTCTATTTTTTAAATGTGCCACAACTGGTTCTATCATGAGTACCAGATGAAAGCACTGCTACCATTCAATCATTTTACATACCGTATTTTTCGCCGTATAAGGCGCACTGTTTCTCCCCAAAATCGGGGGGGAAAAGTGCCTGCGTCTTATACGGCAAATACAAAAGCCCACCATGGCGCCGCTCTGCCTTGGCGCCGTCTGAGACCAGGAAGCCCCGCTCTGCCTCGCACTGTATTTGGACGGTCTCTGCCTCGCGCTGCGATTGGCTGAGCGAAGAGGCGCGTGCCTTCGCTCGCTCCCGCGCTGGCTTTGTGCACTTTTTAGAGTCTCGTAAGCCAGCGCGGGAGCGGGTGAAATATGGGAGCGGGAAATGAAATATATCATATTTCATACCACCCCATCAAGATGTCGAAGCAGAAGAGACTGGCATATAAAGTTGCTTTCAAGCTGGAATTAATAAAATTTGCTAAGGAGCAGGGAAACAGAGCAGCGGAGAGACACTTTGGGCCACCTCCAACTGAGAAAATGATAAGAGAGTGGAGGAAACAGGAGGATCAGCTCCAAAAGTTGGATAAAAGCAAGCACACCTTGCGTGGACCAACTGCAAGGTGGCCAGAGTTAGAGGTAGAAGTAAAGGAGTGGATCACACGTCACCGGCAAAATGGACTTTGTCTCAACAAAAATGATAATCTATGAGGCCAAACGCATTGCTGTGGAGAAAGGCATTCAGGATTTCACCGGATCACCATCGTGGTGCTATAGATTTATGAAGAGATAAAATATTTTACTACAGAATTTGGTTCATAATCTTTTTTTCTAGATTTGCCTCCTTTAAAATTGGGTGCGTCTTATATGCCGGTGCGTCTTATACGGCGAAAAATACGGTAATTATGTACGTGGTATCTTCAGGGACTGTGTATTCTCAGGAAACTTAAATGATGAATAAATTAACTTGAAATGCAAATGTTTTACGGAATTAAGGATTTTTTGCTATGAAGCAACACATGTTGTGGGAAACGTTCTTATAACTTTTATTTATTACTTGCATTAATAACCAAGAATACTAAAATGATTGTTTGCTTTTGTGGCTGTGAAATCAGGAGGGAAAAAAGAGGAAATATTTAATAATAATAAAAATAATTGTTAAAATGTTACATGAGTAATATGAGAGGCATGTGCATAGGATACTTTGAACATGTCCGCTGTTCTCACGGCAATTTTGAATTACATCTGTCGAAAGAGGGATATAGTTTTAAAGGTACTACCTCAAAGCACTCCCCAGCAAAATAAAATTCGTAAGGTACGTGTTTCGGAAATTGAAGCTCAAAAGATGGGATTAAAATATACAAGAAGCGTTTGATAAATGTTTGTCAAAGAGCGAAACGCGAGACCTAAATCTTCCACCAGTGTTCTCTCGTGGCAAATTATTAAATTATGAACAAATAATAAGGTTATTTATTGATCTTTCAAATGTAGTCATTTTACTGAAAAGAAATACACTCATGTTCACAAATTAAGGATAATGCAAAATCAGGTAAAGGAAGAGTTAGAAGCAAAACAAATTTGACTTATTTGTAAAGCTTATTTATTAAACAAAAGGTAAAGAGAAAAAAAGATGCTATATTTTTGATATTATTGAAAAAATTAGCGATTTTGTCTCCCTGGAGCAAATTACAAAAAAACTTATTTACAAAAAAACCAATATTACATGGTTGGTATGATTGTTAATACATTGTATGTCTCCCAGACGATGCAATACAGTCCGTACAACGCATAGGCATGCTGAGTATCAAATTATCGATCCGATCTTAGGGAATATTACACCACTCAGAAAGCAATGCTCTCCGAAGTTCCGGTAGACATGTAGGAGGAGGTTAACGGGCTGTAACTCGTCGGCCAAGCATGTCCCACACGTGCTCTACTGGATTCAAGTCCGGTGAAAATGCTGACGAGTCCATAAGGGTGATATCCTCCGATTGAAGGCATTCGCTTACGATGTTTGCACGGTGAGGACGGGCGTTGTCATCCATAAACATAATTGTGCGCCCATGGCGCCCCAAAACAATGTTGTTCCAGAATGACGTCGCGATAGATTTGGCTTGTCATGGTTCCAATTTGAACATGCAGATCAGTTCTGAAACCGAGAATAATTCCACCCCAAACGAGCACGCCTGCACCACCGTAACGGTGTCGTTCAATGATGTTTTCTTGGTGGTAACGGGTATCTGGAGCTCTCCATATGAAAGTCCGGCGAGAATCAGACTGCAAGCTAAACCTGGACTCGTCGGAAAACATCACACAAGCCCACTTTTGCGGTGTCCACAATGCATGCTCTCTACTCCAGGCTAACCGCAGGCGACAGTGAGTTGCAGTAAGTGGAACGCATCTGACAGCATATAGACCAATTTGCTCTAAGCGTCTATACATGGTCTGCCTTGAAATTGTCGTACCAGTGGCTGAAGAGAGCTGACGACACAGGTCTGAGGCTGTGCTCCGCCTGTTTCTTTTGGCAATAACTGCCAAATACCGGTCCTCATTCGGCGTTTTAACTCTGGGGCGACCTGTGCTGTAACGTCTACTCACACTACCATCATCTTGGGATTGTTGCCAAAGCCTGGAGATGACACTCTGGGCAATTCCTAGTTCGTCTGATACTTCCGGTTGGGTACGCCATATTCCAGACGGCCGATTATTCTACCACGTAAAAAATCATCCAAATGCGTCCTTTGTGTCATAACTATTCGGTTATTGCACTGAAATGCTTATAAAGCGCCTGCGAACAATTTTACTTTCTTTGCCTGTATTCCTTATATATCACTCTCGTCATTGTGACGTACCATCGGTGTCATCTGGGTTACTTCCTGCAATTTGCATATGATTCTTGAAGATGTGTGTAGTGATTTTATAGGTGATTTAGAGTTCAATTTCCGCGTGACTCCGAATTATCCTTAATTTATGGACATGAGTGTAAATACGTTTCTTAATGATTTAAAGATTTATTTCACCTTTTAAAAATGTATGTAATTCATATAAATAAATATATTATTTTAATTTATAATATATACGACTAATTTTTTTATAAGCGTTTTCAGCTTTACTCTAATTAATAAACCTGTTTTTATTGTCATATATTACATAAATATTTATTATTATTTTTATGATGATTTACATTACTTACTTACTTATTTACCACGATTTTTAATGGCAACCTTTTTTTGTGATTTTAGATTGTAATGTGAAATTTTAAAATTCTGTTTTTTTTTAGGTAGGAAGGATAGAATCGTGCGACAGATGTAAAAATTTGTATCTTCACCAAAATTGATTACAGTCCAATTGTATCTCAAATGTGCTCACTGGCGGTTTGGATAATGCACTCATAAAAGTAAATTATGGTCCTTTTTCTTTAATTTGGTTTTGAACTACGCCGTATCATTAGGAATGATATACTCTAAGACAATATATATATATATATTTTTTCTGCTGCCATTTATCAAACATTGTTAATCAGTTTTGCAATTTTCATTCAAGAATAATTTTCTTTTCTCTTGTTAAATACAATGTTTAGCAATAGATGGTAGCACTACGACTGTCAAAGCTATTTTATTAGTAGTACGTTTTAAAAGACAGAATTTTTCGCTAAATAGTGGTTTAACATTTAATATGTTTTATTAGAGAATTCATATTATGTTAACATGTTCTATAATTTCTTTTAATTGCGAGGTGAAAAGTTCGGATTTTCAACGAATTTGCACAAAACGGCTTTATGTGAACCTGATGAATCTTTTCATACATGTAACAGGAAACATATCCGTTGTACATGAATGCAGTAAATAACACATGCAGTACTATATGTATGTACAGTTCGTTCAATTGATTGTTCACGCTTGCGTTTGTTAAGAATACCTTACTTATTTTAATGCTTATTATTTAGTATTTTATATTTCCTGGCTCATGAGCAAGCCGCACTTAAATTTTGTGAGTATAGTTTAGTAATTTGTGTATGGCAACAGGAATAGATATTCAAGTGCGAGAACGATGTAATAGCGCTAGGAGCGTTATTGATTTCTTCCGTGATAATAAAGTTTGTTTTCGTTGCAACTGATTCTATTTTATGAATAATCACCGCAGTTATAGTGTTTTAATGATAGTTACTATTTTAAGACTATGATCTTTAATTAAAGGCTACTTCGTACTGAAGTGTGATTTATACGTTTAAGTACTGAAAGCTAGAAAAGTCGGTGATACTTTTTCTTGTAAGCTTTAATATTGCTGGCGTCCGCTTCCGGATTATTTTCGTATTTAAGACGTTTCAAGTAATAAAAGGTTTTAAGAAAGAAGATTTGAAACATGTTGTGGAAGAAATCGGTGAAAGTTTACCAGCAACCGTTACAATAGCAGGTTTAAAAGACATTATTTTAAACAGTGCGGAATACAAAAATGATCCTGAATTTGTTCAAGATTTATTAACAACTGCTATTTCGGGTAGAAAATTGCTAGAGCAAAGACAAATTGAAAATGATAAACTGGATTATGATCCTCAAAAAATGAGAATGGAGCAAGAGCTTCAAAAAACGAAAATGGATTATGAACTGGAATTGGCAAAAATCCAAGTACACAATCAATCCTAAAGGCCAGCAGCAGTACCAAACCTATTCGTCCAGTGTTTGACGCATCAGCGAGATTGAGAAACCATCCTTCTCTGAACCAATGCTTGCAGTGCGGTCCTAATTTAATCGAACTTATTCCAGACGTCCTACTGCAATTCATAGCGGACATTAGAAAAGCCTTTCTGCAAATAAGTATTCGAAAAGAGGATACAGACTTCCTGCGATTTTCATGGTGGGAAAACATGGAAGAGAAAAAGCTCAGAGTTTTTCGACATGTCAGACTTGTTTTTGGTGCAAAAGGTAACCCTTTCCTTCTGGCTTTAGTTATTGAGAACCACATTGGAAACAGTGAAGATTTTGAAGTTGATTTCAAAAAGAGACTGTTGCAAAGTTTCTGCGTCGACAATGTCGTTACCAGTGTTGACACTAAACAGCAGTTTGAAAAGTTTGTGTCCGATTCTAAGTTATGGATGTCCATAGGCGGTTTTGACCTAAGGGGATGGGAATATTCTGGTGAGTTCGACAGAATCAACGATAAGAACGAAACACATGTATTATGTCTGTTTTGGAATAAAGAACTGGACACCCTGAGAATAAATATGGGATGGCTGAATGACTATAATTTGGTAAAGATAACAAAACGAAGCATATTATCTGTAGTTCGTAAGGTATTCGATCCTTTTGGTTTTTTCTCTCTCGTTATGCTCTGTCCAAAAATAATGTTACAAAAGACATGGAAGAAAAGTGTCAGCTGGGATGAAGAGTTGCCTGGCGAACTTCATAAAGATTTCTTACAATGTCTTGAATAATTAAAATGCTTAAGTAGCATTGAAATTCCCAGATTTATTCAAGTCACTTTAGAAAATCTTAGTAATTGTAATAATAATTGTAACAGTAATCTTAGTTGTAATTAGTAATTTTCACACTTTTGTTGATGGGAGCAAAGACGCTTATGCAGCAGTTACATTTCTACGGGTTGAAAACAACGATCGTGTTGAACTGTTTCTTCTTGCTGCGAAATCTAGACTTAATCTCTTAAGAGGGGCAACTATCCCAAGAATGGAACTTTTGGCAGCCGTAATTGGGGCCAGATTGACAGATTCAGTAACCAAAGCCCTCGGATGGGAAAGAAGAGTTCACAAATATTACTGGAGTGATTCTATAACAGTGTTCGCATGGATTAAAAGAGATGAAAATTGGTCTGTTTTCGTGCGAAACCGTGTTAAGGAAATTAGAGAATTCAGTAAGCCTGCAGTTTGGAAGCACGTTCCTGGAGAAAAGAATCCTGCTGATCTGCCATCCAGAGGTTGCAAAGAGAAATATCTAATTACATAAGATGGTGGGAGGGACCACACTGGATGAAAGATCCTACAGAATTTCTTAATTGTATGGATTCCTGTAACCATCATAGCTGTAATGAAGAAGAGATTAAAAAGGAGAAGTTGAGAAGACTAGCACGATAACAAATAATGAAACCGTTTGTGATAATAATTGATACTACAAGCATTTTTCTAGTTATGACAGAATCGTACAGATGGTTGCATGGATTCTTCGTTTTAAGCATAATTGTGCAAATACAGAAAGCAGGAGACACGGAGAATTGATTGCAGTAGAATTTTACGAAGCGGAGTTAAAGATATTGCTTATGATTCAAAAAGAATCCCTTGATTTAGAATATGATAGACTCAAAACACTTCAGGTATTTAAAGATGATCACGGCATCTATCGTGTAAAAACTAAGATTATCTATAGAAAGGATAGTGATGATTTTCTCAAACCTGTTTTCATGTGAAGAATTGTCACGCAGGTGGTCAGATACTTTTGAATCTGGTTAGAGAAATATATTGGATTCTTAACGGAAGAAAGAGTGGGAAAAATATTGTGGCTAATTGCACGATCTGTAAAAAATATAGTTCAAGGAACATGGAAGTGATAAGTGCACCCCTTCCTGAAAATCGTGTAAAAGATGCTAAGGTATTTCAAATTACAGGGGTTGACATGGCTTGTCCTCTGTTTCTAAAAGAAAATAGAAGGTATTGGGTGTTAATATTCACTTGCGCAGTGTACAGAACAGTACATTTTGAACTAATTACTGCCGCTTCCACAGATGCCTTTTTAATGGCATTTAGAAGATTTATAGCTCGCAGGGAAAGATGTACTATTGTATACTGTGACAATGGCTTTAATTTTGTCACAGCAGCCAACTCATTAAAACAGCTAGATTGAAAACGTTTACAGAAACACGGAGTCGTTAATTCGATTGACTGGAAGTTTAACCCCCCGACAGCCGCATGGTGGGGCGGTTGGTGGGAGCGACTAATAAGAATATTGAAAGATCTATTAAAAAGAGTGTTAGGACAGGCTCGTCTAAATTAGGAAGAAATGGCAACTACTCTGGCAGACCATGAAAGTGTAATCAACTCAAGACCTCTAACTTACATCTCTGAAGGAGATGTTATAAAGCCCATTTCTCCAGCGATGTTTCTTCAAGACATTTATGAATGCAGTGTTCCAGATATTGATGCTGTGGAACAAAATTCTTTATCTAAAAGATTGAAATATAGGCAAATGGTACTTAAAGAATTAAGGAACCGTTTTCGGTCCGAATACTTAGGTGCTCTCATTCAACGAAAGAACAGTAAAAAACTCAGACACAGAGTGGTTGTGGGTGATATCGTTCTAGTGGGAACTGATAACAAAAAGAGAAACTGGCCTTTAGGTCGCATTACTGAGCTTGTTCCAGGTAAAGACGGTAACGTGCGACTCGTAAAGGTGCAGACTTTACACCAAGAACTTCTTCATCCTATTCAGAGAATATATCCTCTTGAGATAGCATCTCTTACTGACTGTCCTAAGCCTGTGAATTCCAATAGTTTGGCCAAATTCTCAAAGCAGCCTGTCAAACAGGACAATGGTATTCTTGACAACAAGCCAAAATTTAATAGAAAAATTAAGATTCCAGAAAAACTGGAATTATAATTTAAATATGTGCTTTAGTTAAATACATTTTTATTGCTTGTTATTATTATTTCTTATACATAAGAATATTTCTGTCGTTTATTTGATTAGTACAGGATATACATATGTTTTTTAATATTAACTTAAAATGGTTTAAAGTGGTAATTTTATGTTTTGAAGACGTTAAGAATACTTTACTTATTTTAATGTTTATTATTTTGTATTTTATATTTCCTGGGTCATGAGCAAGCCTCACTTAGATTTTGTGAGTATAGTTTAGTAATTTGTGTATGGCAACAGAAATAGATATTTAAGTGCGAGAACGATGTAACAGCGCTAGGAGCGTTATTGATTTCTTCCGTGATAATAAAGTTTGTTTTCGTTGCAACTGATTCTATTTTGTGAATAATCACCGCAGTTATAGTGTTTCAATGATAGTTATAGATGATAGTTTCAATGATAGCCCGTGATGCCAGTCTTTAATTAAAGGCTACTTCGTACTCAAGTGTGATTTATATGTTTAAGTACTGAAAGCTAGAAAAGTCGGTGATACTTTTCTTGTAAGCTTTAACAGCGTTTTCCATCTGTTTACATACTGTCCTTGATCTTAGAAGTGATGATGGTTTTGAGCATGAATATTACCTTAAATCAACGTTCTGAAAAATACATCAAGGCACATCTTCAGGTCATTCAGAATTAAAACAGAATGCAGGTTTTCGAAAACACAACATCCTTTATTACTTAAAAAGCTTTCTTACTCCTTTTTACCAGAGACGTTTGTAATCATTAATACTAAAAATCCTATTCATGTGCATGCTAATTAAACTACAGCCGAAGACTGATAGAATTATACTCCAGTTCGGAAGCCAAAGTTAGGGGAAAAAAGTAAACTGTATTGATCATGAAGCCGATCCCTCTATTTCAAAAGTAAAACTTTTTTGCAAGTGTGGAACTAAATTTTTTTAAAGAAATGTATAGGCGAATAACAGATAAATTTAAGGTAGCGCCATCTATCGAGGAAAACAAAAATGAAATGAGTCATTAAACATGAGATTCTAACATCTTAGATAAAAACGAATTAAAGCCAAAATGAGTATAATGCCAAAGCTCGTTTTTTTTATTCTATCCATTGATTTCATTATAAATATAATTTCTGCTCATCCATCTTCACTAATATTTTTTTTGCTCCTGAAGAAGAAGGACTTCTGTCTGATCACCATTGAAATGGATAGAGTTTTGTTCAAAATGCATACCAATATATGTTGGCCTTTTTGACTAATTTAAAGTCTTTGGATACAGGATACGATAATGTCGATATTTAACTGAAATTTCTATGAAAATGAAGATATCTAACTGAAGTATGTGTCGGAGATCAGGTAATACGTAGTTAAATACAGACTGTTTATTTTTTATATTTAGAGGGGAACAGAAATCTGTAAAGCTTTAAGGTACTTAAGCTTCCAATAGCTGCTTCAAAACGTTTTGCATCTGAAAGAACTACCTTACCGTTGCCCTTCTCTGTGGTAACTAAATATTCAAAAACAAGCCTATTATTACATCTCTCAGTTCTTCCGACAACCCCAACTTCTAATTTATATGATTAACTAAAGATTAAACAATAGAAATAATTCCAAAGCGTTTCAAAACAAGTAACGTATACTAGCATTAAGATATTTTCCTTGTTTTTTAAAGCTATGATCTGAATTTTTCGTATAATTTTTCCCTTCTGTTCTTTATCGTTTTTCCCTCTGAGGGCTAGCTTATTAGTAAATTTGTGTAGCGAGTAAAATTGGTATAATGAATATCTATCAGCAGGATGGCACAATTTTACTAGAACCCGAAAAATCCAGGCACCATCCATTGAGTTGATTAGCTCGGGAAATCAGAGTGCATGGACTCTGACTTAATTAATGGACCCTGACTTAGCAATTAATGAAGGTTAAAAAAAACAGGGGATATATATGGATGGTTCTAAAGATGGACTTAACGGCATGAAGGCGATGACGATGTCGAAGACTTGCAACAAGCTGTACAACAGCAGGCAGCAATTCCATCGGCACTGCATAATTTGAGGCTTAGGGAGTAACAGGGGACAACAATAGGAACGGATGACATTAAAGTTACAAGGAAGATGATATTATTAGATACTGTAATATTAATATTACTATCTATTTTTTCCGAATGTAGGTTTCTTTTAAAGAAATCATAATATTATGGTAGTTATCAGTAGTTTATCCAGCAGTCCTTTTCATTTGTTATTTTCTTACTGTAACCGCGCGTAATTTATTTTTTAAATTTATAAATTAAGCATATAATTTTTCCGTCTCGGTTTTCGAACGATTAAATCAGTAAAAAAACTCATATGGGACCACATGAATTCTTTCTACGGCTTATTAAATTATACACATTATATTTGGCACTTCATTTAAAATTATTTCTCTGAATTGTTCAATTTTAATTAACCGATCTCTCAAGGCAAGTTGAAAAGGACATCAAAAATTGCAAATTTTGCGGTTAAAAATCTCGGTCAATATTTTTTCGAACGGGAGTCAACTTCTCCTAATTTTATTTTTCCATGACGAGTATAAAACGTTCCCAAATGTAAGTACAACCAGCGGAAGACCTCATTAAAAGTTAGATTTTGTTATCTGTTGAAAATTAATTTTTTTTTTAATTTGACATTACCAAAATATGAATATTTTCGTTATTTAAAACACTTCTGTAACTGGAAGACTGTGAAAGTAAAGATCGGGTAGACTTTTAAGCCCGTTAAGTGGGTAGATATAAAACGTAACTGCTGTAAAGATCTTATTCTTTATTATCTGTGTTCTAAATGAAAGTGCTCGAAGTTTTTAGTTACTTCCTGTGAGTTTTTATTTGTCTTTTCACTACAGTTTTATAATTTCATTTACGTTTTAAGCTGGCAGAAGACAGACTTATCAAAGGGAAGTTGCCCTCAAACCTAACTCTTCGATTATTCAATTCGTGTTTCGTCATTTATGTAGGCAAGTGTAAAATTCAAAACCAAAAGTAAAACCAAATGATGTGACCTACCAAAAGCAATTCAAACGAGTGGAACTTTTAGAAAAGAACAAATCAAAGCCAATACAAAACAATACCCTTTATAATACCAATTTTTTAGAAAATCAATTTAATTTAGAAACTCTTGCCCACAAAAAACTTCCCCGACACGAATATGCGTATAAACAAAAAAGATACAGACATAACATACTAAAAATAAACTAGAAACATACTAAAATTAACATACTAAAAATAAACTAGAAACTAAATTAAATAATACTAAAATAATATAATAAAGGCAAGTAAAAAGTAAGTTTTAAATTAAATTAATTAATTACCATTATTTCTATTGGAGTGTGGACAAGGAGCAACATGTCAAATGAAGTGATGTAAAGTAGTGTTTCTTCTATTTATAAAAGAGGGCGCTAGTAAAAGGTAAACCATTTAAAAACCTATTTAAAATTATTCTGCAAACTATATGTAATGTAAAAAGTGTGTTCTGTAGCTAAAATTTTTTTTTAAATCTAACTGTGTAGTAATGTAAAAATATATTACGTACATCTATATATATATACGTTTGGTTTTGGCGATTGCAATAAAGAAAGGGAGATATACAACTGGTTTTCATAACATTCCTATTTACAAAATTTCCACGTTCTACGCTTAATCGTTTTAGAGTTATGGAAGATACGTGCATACATACATGCATATATATGTACGTATAGACGTCCCAAAAAAGTCCATTTTGAATCCACTTTAAGTCTATTTTACAATCCATTTTGAAACAAAATGTCCTATATTCTGTCCAAACGTACAGATGTCACGCAAAACAATTGTCGAAAGAGATTCGAGAATTTTCAAAATGAATATTTCTATTGAAATATTCATTTTGAGAATACCCGAAATTTTTCGCGATTACAGAACTTCCTTTACTTCCCACAAAAAAGAAAGAGATTTTGTGATAAGTGTCTCAACTTACACAGGGAAACAGGAATAACAAATTTCACTTCGTCAGCATGCCTAGCACCAAATTCATTCACTTTTATCACTGCTGGTCTCCAAGAGATACAGACATTGTACTGATCTCAGCCATTCGGTATTTGATGTTTTTAATCTAACCTTCTGAGTTATTTTAAATAGCTCAATAATCTTGTAAAACTGTCTTAGTCTAATGTAATACTGTTGCAACACCTCGATAACAAGCCCAATTGGCGCATCTGCTTCCACCATTTCCTATTAAGATAATGTCGCTATATATTATAAGCTGGATTTTTTTTTTATTTCGTTTTGTAAAAGTCTTGAACATTCATTCGTAAAGCTTTTCTTCAAATCGTTAGTCACTGATAATTTACTAAAGTTAATTTATATATATATCATCACTAGATGGCAGCACCAACTACAGGATTATTTGCAACTACAAAGTACTATTTGTAGTTTTAAGTTAAACCTGAAGATGGCAGCACTACATTTTTAAACTAGGTTGTTGTTGCTCATGCTCACTTGTCGGCTCAGGTAAAAACGAAACGTTCGCAGTAATGGGCAACCGCGTGAGATCGCTATCCCGGAGTAACACATGTCGATTTTCTAACGTGTAGTAGTTTCAAAAATCGTAAACACGTAGGTACAGTGCATATCAAGTACTATCCAGGAAGACATACAGAGTACTAATCAATCATATAAGCCGATCGAAATCATGCTGCCAGCCTTAGAGGATGAAGAACAAGTGCGCAGCTTACTACATAAACCGTTAATTTGCATAAATGAAACTCGTGAAGATAGACTAATAAATAATTAAAGATAGTTGGAACTGGCAAGGGGATAATGTGTGAAGGATGAAGGATTAAAGGGGTAAAAATGATAAGATGTGATGTTGGAGTAACTCTAGAATTATCAGGTATTCTAGGGAGAATTATTTAACTGGTGTATCTCCTCGAGAATGAGGTGCAGTATTTGGATTTTATCTAAGATGTGTTCACATTGTTTGAGTTCAGGAATTTTGCTTTTATAAATTGATATAATTTTACTAAGATAGCTGAAAACCTGCCCGACAGAGTCAGCCCAAGCCCACGAGAATTCTCGTGTCAAGAAGCGTTAGATTACGTTTGTCGTTGGCAATAGCCTTGAGCTCCTAACCAGTGACAGTACGATTTGGCTCAGTTTCGCCCCCAGATTTTGATGGAGAGCTACCCGGGAGGACGGGTCCGAGGGTCCTCTCACCCCTCTCCACTTCCACCAAAACCGCATGGAGGACTTTCGAGTGCCGTCATTACTATACATTTACAAACATCCATGCCTTCTCCGAGATTCGAACGCGAGCCCTTCGGCACGGCAGTCAGCGACGCTAACCACTATACCGGTTGGGCGGCTTTAAACTAGGAAAAAGATGAAGTGATTTCTGTTGGTTTCTACTGACGTTTGCATTTTTATAATACTTAACAGAAAAACAAATTAAAAAACCTTATCTGGTGTAAATGATGCAATTGTTTTAGACTGATAAATGGCAATTTAATATATGTCGGGAAAAAATTGAATAGTAGGAATATTTTTAATAAAGTTTATAAATTTAGCATTTTTTTCCTTGAATTTGACTTTAAGCCTTTCTTTACACAGAACACCACTTACGTAAGTACCATAAGTAGTTTGAAGATATAAAATTTCTATTGTTTACTATTAAGTAGCAGGTCTTAAATAAGTTATTTTAATTCATTTATTAAAATTTTGTGTATTAATTTATTAAATGGTATTTTTTCAGAGCATTGGCATAAACCTTTGTAAAACAATAAGTGAGCGCTGCTTAACATAGCTAAATGCTGTTTTGTCAGTTATAAACAGTGCATGCATTGCAAAGGTTTTTTATAACACCTAAACAAATTATTGCATAGTACAATAAATAGAGTGATGACGATTCATCACATTTTTTTTCCCGAGAAGAGAGATAGTGAATGTATTCATATTCGTATATAATTTATTCTTGCATTGAAAGTAATGTGATTACATATGAGGAAAAACCTGTTTTTCGCATCACTTTTGAAATGAAGAATTCTCATTGATGATATATTATGCAATGAAGCAGCTTTTCCTGAAAACATTCTAAGGAGCTAAGAATGTATTTAAAACGATAACAAGGAGAAAAACATTCTATTAATTTAGAAAAAAAAAAAAAAAAACTAAAAGTAGGAATAGTTTTCAGAGTCCGGCTCCAAGAGGCGTATTTACTAACTGTAAAACCTTATAGGTCTATAATTTCGCAAACTGCAGCACATTAAAATAATTATCAACATAAATATGTAATAATTACAGACATATTTTAAAAAATTATACTCACCTGATTATGTGACAGCGTCACATACAAGATGACCTGCTTTTCTGTAGATGTATTAAAGGGAACGTGCAAACGCGTAATACTATCTCACATATTTGAGCTTAAAATCTTTTTTAAAATTTGAGCTTGAAAGTTGTTTTAAACTTAGCTAAATAGCCTAAATACCAAATCTTGTGATAAAGGTAAGCTAACATATTTATGTTTAATGCTGAAATTCAACGATGAGCAATATTAACTTAAAATAGTTTCAAGTGTTAATTTCCGGATATAACACATTTGTAGTTTTAGACCATTTTGAAGCGAACGCTATAATGTGTGCATAGACTATATACAAATTTATGATATCTAAAGTAAAAAGCAAATTAATGTGTTCCCAGTTTTGAACAATACGCTCTTTCACTCTTTTTATTTATAACTGTATCTAAACATTCCACATACAATAGATACTTTCGCCTTTTTCAAGATAGTCTAAAAATTTGCAAAGAAGCTTCAATTCATTTTAATTACATATGTGCTCAGTCCTAAATTTTTTCGAATCTGAATCCTAGAAAGTTCTCGATACTTTTCAATCCTGAGTCCTCAACTTATTCATATAAGAATGTGTTGGACCCCACAGAGGTGAGAAAAGTGGTTGTGCGGTCCCCGCAAGTCACTGTTTCCAAGCTTTCACGACGTGTCACATGACATGGTCTGACAACTCAGACACAATAATTTGTCCCGGTTGACAGTAAGGAGGCGCTGTTAATTTTGCAGCTTTTTCCCATTGGAACAACACTCCAGAATTCTTTTGTACTAGAGAGACCCTCGTTGGCAGGTTCCTCACATTACGAGGACTGTGCTTTACTACAATAATTATTCTGTACTATACATAAAATATATGAACGTAGTAATTTCGGGAAAGCATAAAAGAGTAATCAGCTTGCAGTCGTCATAACCGACGAAGGATATTTTGGTTCGCAGTTAACACCGGTAACAGCTTTCAGTAGTCGAGTGGAAAGATGGAAGAAAACGTTGACACAATTCAAGTTCAGCTAATTATCATTTTTATTTCCAGGCACATTAGAAGCATTCTTCATAGACAGTATACTTTTTTATCATAAAGAACTACAATAATTCTCGTATACACCGGTTATCAAGGGCGATATCTTTTTAGACGGGGAAGCAGAGCGACGAGCTGATACTAAGGTAGAAGCTAGGAAAAGAAGGTGACGTAATTTCCTTTCCTTTCCTTTTTTCCACTATTGCCGTGTGTAGCTTGCAGAAAGCAATCTGTATACCGGCTATCTTGAAATATTAAGAATACTGGAAATATAGAAAATGCATGAGTGTGTCCGGAAGACAAGATGCAAGGTGTAAGAGGGCGTGACTACTTTGTCACATGAGACTGTAAAGTCATCTGATAGGTTTGAGGGGTGCTGGTACAAGTTTTTGGAACAGTGTGCATTTTTTTTCAAATATTCAGATCGTAAAGTCATCGTAAGTGCATTTTTCAGATAGTTAGGAAAACTATGCACAAATTTAAATAAGTAAATACCAGTTAAAAGTATACAGAGAGTCCATCAGAAGCAGTCCAATGATTTGTCTCAGTAGAAGTCTTTTGATTGGCTGCGGAGATGAGTATGCGTAAAATCATGAAAATTTGCTATTTACATAATTATTTAAATACAGGTGACGTAATTACCTCACCAGAGTATTTATACCAGAGTAGGTGCGATTCTAGAGACAAGCTATGATTGGTTAGTATTAGTTTTGGTTGCAGTTTTGAAGCAGTGTTACGTAATGCTGCTTGAAACGTAGAAACAGCGTTACGTAACGTAGAAAAATCTCGAATTCGGGAGACCAGATGAATTTAGGGGGAGATCACAAAATTTAGAATGTTGATTTTTGAGATCGCCAAGCATTTTTAAAGCAGCTATCGTATTTTCTTATATCTTAGATGTACACTGCGCAAAAAAAAAAAAAAAAAAGGGGGGGGCAGTTCTATATCTTACGTTTTACTGGGCCGATTGATGAAATTCAAATTGCGTTTTCCATGTCTCGAAAGTGCAACTTAGAATATATATTGCATTTATATATCCTAAGTCGCTCTAAATTCCTATGTGATTCCCGTCTGTACACACTACACACCCTGCAAGTTTGTCGGTCTGGTAGCGAATCACCCTGTACATACTGTTGCACATAGCTAGTGCAACCTTTTGTATGCACTTTGATGAAAGAGCGAAGGTACACCTTCTTCTAGAAATGTCTGATGAAAGAGTGAAGGTACACCTTCTTCTAGAAATGTCTCTCCTGAGATAACAAAACACAAGTTTGTGGCAAAAACTGCCAAATTCCTGTAAGATTGGCAATGTCTGTTCATATCTACGATTCTATTTAACTATTCCTACAATCCCACAATCAATCGACTCTGAATTAAAGGCTCTATAAACTAAAGTATAAAATAAAAACACACAATTTTGTAAATAAATTATATAAAAACAAATATAAACGATGTAAAAATGGCTAAAAATTAAATTATGTTCAAATAAGCACAAATCTTCGCGTAAATTTACAACATCGTTAAGCTTATAATACTCGTTACTCGTTCACTCGTTACGGAGAGACGGGGACGCCCTAACTTTACCTTTGTGGTTATACGGGCATGGTCCCACGCCCTCCTCCTGGTTTTTCATATCAGCTCCACCACAGCCAAGGGAGCGGACAAGCCAGTACCAGTACGGTCCCTGTCGAGCCTGATCCCATCCTAGGTACAATACCCGGGTTCTAGTCCTGTGAAGAATAAGGTACAATAGTACCTGATATTTTACCCCCGTGGTTGAGACTGTCTAAGTACAGATCCTAGCCAGTACTTCCCAGGAATTCTCCTGAGTCAACCCCCGGGGGGAATAAGCTTATAATATAACAAACGGACTCAGAACTCCCCCGTCGTCGACTGGTAGGTTGCAATCGATAGGTCGAATAGCCGTACTTTAATTCATGGAATGGCCAGACAACTACTAAACGCAAATTTACTGTCAACAATAGAAATACGAATCATAATTTACAAATTTACGAGCAACGGTAATCTACACTACAGCAATCTACAGATTTACCACAAATTTTAAGTGCACAAATACAAATTTAGGACAGTAAATCGCAAGTGCGTAAACGCTGAAATTCTTCAAAACTGTCGTGAAATTATTTACTTTCTCAAAAGTCATTTGAAAATGTGAAAGCGAGACAGGATGTCGCATATCAAATGTTACAACGAAACAGCATTTTTGACAGGTACTTTTCAGAAGGAGACTCTGAGAACGAGAATTTTATGCGTCATTAACCACAATCTATCCATCACAGCTTCTCGAGCAACTCGCGTTATTTTTAGGAAGAAAGAAAAGCTGATTCAAGATGAGTATGAATCATTTTCAACTGAAGGAAAGAGAATAAAATACTTTTTATGAAGCCTTCCGATTTGATCCTGATTATCGCCTAGATCTCTAGATGTTGGTGGTTTTTCTAAAAACCCGAGGCAAATAAATTAATACATTTTTAATTAAGTCGAAAATTTTAAATTTAATTGTTCATTTGCTTGCAAATACAAGGTGGAGTAAGGAGTGTTGTTTTACTCTTTAAAAAAAATTCACTTCATTTCACGGACGATTTCTTTTCCAGTTTGGTGACATTCTATGGCTTTTGTTCAGTTCCTTGAAATTTATTGCAGCAGACTTACAGGGATATCTGAAAGTTCAAGTTTTCTATCATATTTTACTTGACATTAACAGTCTTGAAACTGCAGTTCGTGAGGAGCAGCACTTCGCATCATAGCAGATGAAGCTGGAAAATTTGCAATAATGCCCTGATTTTCATGGATGACATCTCCGAGAAATCACATTCAAAAAGTAAGACCTTTTTGTAAATCCAAGATGCTAACTGATCTAACTATTCGAAGTATTCAATTTTGTACACTGCGTACATTAAATGCGGGGTCCTATTTTGAAAATGGCGCAACCTAGTACATGACGTTTTTGAATAATAAAAAAAAAAAAAAATGGGTCTCCTAATCCCCAGTCGCCCTTTAAAAGGGGGAGTATCCTTCAAGCATGCCTTCATAACGCAACAATAGCAGACTCGGCGCGTACTCGAGAGGTCCAAGTTCGAGCCTCGGCAAGGGCATTGCTTTTTTTTTTTCATGTATCTTGCTTCAAAATGATCTAATGACGCTACAGCGGCACCCGAACTAAAAGAGGTGGTGGTCAATAATTCATCACCAACAGGATTTGGCTACTGGGTCCCTCCCTTTCCATTCGCCCTTTAAAAGGGGTAATATATAAGGTACTTTCTCCTCCCTTCCAGCATGTATCTTCCTTCCGCTTTCATTGTGTAACGGTAGCACACTCAGCGCGTATTCGAGAGGTCCAGGTTCGAGTCCCGGCGAGGGCATTGCAAATTTTTAACGTCTCGGGCTTCAAAAAATTCTAATAACTCTACAAAGTAAATAATGTTTCATTGACAACAATGCAGAAGGCAATCAAAATATATCTAACAACATTATATACTGTTGCAATGTCATATGGCGCGAAATCCAGTCACCGTTTGAGCGACATCTGTGTACTAAAGCATTACTGGAAAAAGAAGAATGTGAGTCAAGTTCAGTGACGCTGAACAGCTAAACCTGCAACCCCACTACTAGAAAGTTAATTATAAGAATAAGAGACAAATCAATGGAAGTGAATAACATATTCAAGAAGACGGCATGAATGAACGAGACAGTGAAAGTGCTGCTGCAGTAATACAGGTTTTTATACGATCTGTAGGAAAGGCTGTGAGTTAACGCGCTTGTGAAACTGGTGTCAGTAAAGACACTGTGCACAGAATTAAATTGCAAACCTTATCTATCGGATTTTCATCATTTAATGAATGAGGACAACAGACTTGAATTTTGTAAATGATTCATTAACTTGTAAAAAGAAAGGAAAGAATTCCAATGCAGAGTGTGTCAGAAAAATGTATAGACACATTTGGAACAGTCGTAAAAAATTAATTTTCCATTCTACAAGATTAAGTTTCTAGGAAAAGTTAGGCTATGCTCCAGTTTGAAAAATAAATGTTCTTTCTGGTCAAATTGAATGTTACACTTGGTGTTTAAAGCAAATGTTCAAAATGGTGGCCTTCTACATTTCTGAATACGAGTCACGACTGATTCCATACCAAAGCTGCTATACATACGCTTTATTCCATGCTCCAAAGCTATGGGTCCAATGGGATTTCTGCGCACACCCTTTGAATCTCTGGCGTGTCAAGGTTACGTGGTTGACAAAAGTGCACCTCATCTTTTACTGTGCCCCATAAAAAAATCGAGCGGCAATTGTTGTCTTGAGCGGTTTCGGATACAATTTTGTGAATGGGTTCAGAAGATGTTTACAAGTGAATCGGGATGTATGGGTAGCATTATGCAGCGCAGTTTAAACTTATTGGAGCCATCAAGAGGCATAATTGCGTGTACTGGATTGAAGATGATCCCCCACATCACTGTTGAAAAGGCTGTGAATTTGCGTGGCGTGATTTGTCTCTTAAGGTACTTATTGGGCCTTTCTGTTTTGAAGGTACTGCAATTGGAGAAAAGTACCTAACAAGGCTTGCTGATTCCATTTTCCCTGCCATTCGGCAATGTACGGTAATGCCAAATTACCAACAAGATGGTACTCCTCCGCACTATCATAGGGATGTGGGAGCATACCTGGAACAAAATGTACCGTTCATTGGATAGGACTTAGGAAACCAGTCGAGTTTCCTGCAGGCTTTCTAGACCTTACACCGCTCGATTGTTTTATGGGGCACAGTAAAAGATGAGGTGTACTGTCAACCACGTAACCTTGACACACTTTGGGATGAAATTCAAGCGGTGTGCGCAAAAATCCCATTGGGCACTTTTATGCGAAGTACGGAGAATCAGTCGTGACTCAGAAATGTGAAGCTGAAGGCCATCATTTTGAACAATTACTATAAACACCATTTGGAATGTTCAGTTTAATTAGAAAGTGTATTTTTTTTTCTTACTGGGTTATAGCCTTACATCTCCCAGAAAGTTAATCTTGTAGGTTGGAAAATAAATTTTCTATGACAGTTCAAAATGTGTATACATTTTTATGACACACCCTATATTTAATTCTGTGGACAGACTAGGCAACCTTTATTAAACTGAATGAAACAGTTAACCATCTTAACTGTGCACTCTAGACTAACGACAATCCACGGAGTGTTGAAAAAAAGCCTGTTGAAATCTGCCAAGAACATTGGTATAGTATGGTATGTTGAGATACCTTCTAGAGGGTTGATTGGGCCATACTTTTTTGAAAAGGACTGTCACAAGTGATTCTTATCTAGAAATTATGAATATGATCCCTCCTAGTTATAGGGAATTTTTGACAATGAAGATGGTCAACAGGGCCTACCAGCGGCCGTACTGTAAAATCGCTGAACACTGGTACTACGGTTCGAAGTTCGAAGCGCGCGAACGGGTTGGCTATTTCCCAAACGTGTATATGAGCCAGTTTTCCTTAGAAAGGTCTTCCCTTGGGCAGATAACCCTCGAATGCTTTGCCGTAATCAAGTAACCAAAGCAAACCAACTGTGGTCAACAGGATGGGGTGTCACCCCATCTGTCGGGAATCTTTTCCATTTCATCGCCGTCGGGAATTTTCTTGATGGCACATATCATCAGAAATGGATAGAACGACGAGAAAGTGCTTCGAAGTACCCATCTCTGCCTCCGAATTTAATCTCTTTCTATTTATTTCCTTGGAGATCTGTCAAAAACACAGTTTGTATCCCAAAACCACAAACACTGGATGATTTGGAAGAGTAAATAAAGCAGGCCTGTGATGTTGTATTATTAGAAACAAGACAATTGTTTTTCGCTCTGTTTTACGTTGTTCTCTTTGGTGTTTTGTGAAAGAAGGTGGTCATTTTGAACATTCACGTCCTTTACACAAAACAACACCAAAGAACTCTGTCTACCTATGTACTTTCATTAGTGAGATTTTCTTCTGTTAAAAGTTATTAAGGTATTTTCTCCCAGTCTCGGGGAGGGCATTGTTCATTTTTTACGTCTCCAGCTTCAAAATAACCCAATGTCTCTACAAGTTGCTTTAAAGATGTTTTCTTTATTAGTGGTCAGGGATTTTTAATGCAAGATAACTTAGTAAATATGACTTTGCAGAGTTATTTATAATACTTTTAGGCAAATGTTTAACAGATTATGGGGCATATCAAATAAATTGTTTTGCAGCTTTAAATTAAAACGTCTTTAAAAGAGAACTTTTCCAATGAAATCTGTTAATTTGTTCAAATGATAATATTATTTATCCTTATGTATTGATTAAAATTGAAAAATTGTAAGAATTTAGGAAAGAAAAAATTGAGAAGGGGAGAAAACGTTGCCAAATCCGACAACGATTTTTTTAACACCTCGAAGAAGGTGTTGCTCATGGAACTTATAAGAGACAGACTAACCCAGTGGGCGGAGCGCGGGTCCCCCACATGTCTGCAAGAAGGAGTAGGGACGATCTGGTTTACTTTAACATTGAAACCTAGGGCGTTTGTACCACCACATAACTGTTTTTAATTATTAAATGCGATAAGTTGTATATTGATGAGATTATGAAAGTCACAGTTTTTTCAAGTAAGATTTAATATATCTCATTAAAGCGCTTTTTACTGCATTTTGCGCATTATTTTCACTCATAATTCCTGTATAAACATGTTTACTTCGGTAAAACGGTAAAAACTCTAAACACAAAATATATTAACTTACTTTTGCGTACAAGTAAAGTAAAATTAAACATGATTGATAGTACATGATGCTTTGAAACAAATAAGGTAAAATATCTGATACTATTTTTTAAAATTTTATATTTAAAATTTGAGTATTTTCAGGCAGTGGATTCTAAAATTATTATAATATTCCAAGATGATCATTTATTTGATTATATGGTTATTAATTATTAACATTACAAGATGATTATTTATTTTAATAATTCGTAAAATTCGGAGCATAAACTTTTCTAAATGCAATCCAAAAAATAAAATAAAGTAAAATCTGGAAGCACTCATATTTTATACTACGCCTAAAGGTACTTTTTTAACGTTTTGTGTGTTACCTTTATTTATTGAATATCATGTTTTTCGCACGTAAACCACATAAAATTCAATTCAACGGCAATATCACAAAATATTTGAAAATAACATATCTTTAGAATTTCCGCGCTGGAGATAAAAATGCCGTACGGTGTTGCCATTGCAATTCATTGAGTTTGTTAATCGAAAATTCGTTAAAGTTTTACAAAATATGAAATGGATTAAAGCAAATTCGAAATTCGACTTTCCAGGTATCTATGTTTGGGTGGAGGATTGCGTTTTTCAAAATTTTATGTCTCTAGATACCGTCGTTTTTTCACAGGGCGAGAAACATACATGTATTCATGAAGATTCTTATTAATTAATTATTTATTATTTAATTTCTTTAAATATAATATAGGGGATAATATTTGGTGGTAACAATTTTCAAAGTGAAACGGACATTTATAGGGAAACAGCGCAACATGCCGTTTCGAGACTAATAGCCTTTCTGGGCTGTCGCCTCTTTTGGGCTAATAAATTAAATTCACAGTAAATAAAAAAATCTTATGCAGAACTAGAAATAAATTTAAAAAATAATCACTATAAAATATTAGCACAATTAATTATTACAGTTAAATACTATTTTAATATTAGAATAAATGCATAAAATTTATTAAGGTGTTAAAATCGCTATTATAATTGAAATAAAACTCTTTTATCGAAATTATGCTATAATATTCCCCTACAATTTTTTAAAAAGTAGCACAATTTAGAATTTTAAACAAAAATTTTCAAAAATTCATTTTTAGGTATTTTAATATTTTTTACTTATTTACGCCAATAAACACATAAAAAATTAAGAGAAAATTGTTTGTTTGAAATTTTTTATTAGTTCAGATTTAAAATACTATTTTTTAGAAGTAGTAGTTACAAATTTCCTAATAGCATAGGAAAAGCTAAAAAAAAAAATATCCAGGCCTGAAAGCATGCAACAACTTTATGATTATTTGGACGCTACTTATGTTTGATAAATATGCTAAATTTTTAAAAATCAATCTCAATTTCAAAAATAAAAATAAGTAAAAATTCTAATTTGTGAAATGAGGAGCTTCAACCAGCTTTTTCTTGACAATTATACAGGCTGCAATAGCCAACCAATGTTAAGTTTCTGTAATCGTCCCTACTTCTCCGGATGTGATCAAGGGAGACAGCCGTGAGCGCGTCAGACGAAGGAGAAAACCCGTTTGGGTTGGTCTATTTCTTAAAAGGTCCATGGTGTTACTGCTTTCCTTTCCAAATTTCTTTTCCTGGCCAGAAGGGAAGGGGGGGAGGAAATCTAAAATGGTAAAAGGGTTCAGATTATAACGACCGCCCAAACGGTTTTTAAAGTTTCACATGGATTTATCAGTTGAGATTATCAACAGAGATAGCCCATGTGAAATAGCGAAACATTTTATAGGGCTTAGGGTCGTTTCGTTTTTTCAGCAGAAAATACTGCTGATTCGTCCGCTAGCTTCTCCCAACTGATTCCGCCTTTTTCGTTTTTTATCACTCCTCGAAAAGTCACTTTCTGATACAATTTTTGTCCATTAAAAGGTATAGACGAGTTGGCTCTTTCGAGTGATATTTTCTGATATATATGTATTAAATTTTTCCTTGAGAGAATTTAATTTCAGTAGAATAATGAACTGCAGGTATGTTCAAAATACGTATATCTGAATCTAGTTGCGATTTTTTTTTTCAGTTTCATGTACACTGCGGGGGGGGAGGAGAGACAGTTCTATATCTTTCGTTCTACTGAGCCAAATGACGAAATTCAAATTGCGTTTTTCATGCCTCGAAAGCGCTACTTAGGATATATATTGCATTTATATATAGCAATTGTTCTAATACAGGTATTTGATACAAAATTGGACTTTTTCTGAAATGACATGCCAATTTTTTCCATATTTCGATTTTACGACTCAAATTATGCCTAAATATTAATTTTTTTAAAATTTAGTGCGAAATTTACGGAGAAATTCAAAAATTTGTCTTAGCGCATATTTTTTAGTTTGCGCCAAGAATAATTCACTCGGCGAACATCTTAATATATGACAACCTATTTTCTTTTTCCATTTTACATTGTGCAAGAGCGGAAAAAACTCACATCATTCATAGTTTCAAATTATTTTAAGAAACTGCCTAAACCACATTTGATGTTATTATCGCTTTCAACAAATACGCCAAATTTCAAATCGCGCCAGTGTATAAATTCACGTAAATCTTCGGAAATTTTGAATAAAGAGCTCTAATTATTTGCAGGTATGCTTAAGAATACATCTACTTAAGACGATGGGGAACATTTTATAAGTTATAATTAAAAATTCTTTCGAAACATTTTAAAAAATTATTTTAAAACACAAATTTTTAAAATAAATCATAAAAAATGGGAGAATTTTATTGGGAATGAATCTAAATTTCGAAATGCGAAAGGAAGAATCGAATAAGTTTAATAATAAAAAAAGAGAGATTAATAAATATATACCAAATTCAGTTAACATTAAGGAGCTAAAATTTTCAGAGCTAATTTTTTAAAAACTACTCGTACGATGTTTACAAAACTTCGCAGTTTGGCATTATTTGAGTCGTAGAATCGAAATGTGGAAAAAAAATTGGCTTGTCTTTTCAGAAAAAGTCCAATTTTGTATAAAAATACCTATATTAGAACACTGCAATATATAAATCTAATATATATCCTAACTTTCGAGGCATGAAAAACGCAAGTTAATTTCGTCAATCGGTCCAATAGAACGAGAGATAAGGAACTGTCCCCCCCCCTTTTTTTTGCGCAGTGTGCTTTAAAAGCAATAGAACCACTGTTCCACTGATCTGAAAATAAATAAATAAATAAAAGTATAGTAATTGTGTAACTAAGAGTAACGTACATATTTTATTCATTCAGAGTGTAGTGAGTCCTCTTTAAAGGCGGCGATCCACGGCTGTAGAGGATTTTGGCGGTTTAAAAGGATAAGGTTCTAGAGGATATGGCTGTTTTAAAGAGGTATGTGTTTTCAAAAACAATGGTCTCTTTCAGAAATGTTACATTAGGTCGCCAGTTAAAGAGTTCATTCTAATTATTTTCTAATACACTGGCCATCAGAATTAAAGGATCTGGATAAAAATAAAACGTAACTGATATTTAATGAAAAATTATTAACAGAAATTTGTACAAAAGCATTAGTTAATATAAATTACTATTTTGGCAAGTGATTCTTAGGAAAATATTGAAACTAAAACCAAATTTATGGAAACTGGAAAATGATGGTAAAATTAAGTCACCGCTTGTGGGAAAAAAATTATGGTATATGGTCACCTCGGACAGATATGCAACCTCACATCTTGATTTCATAGACTTTACCACAGTGTTGATCACGTCATGTGGAATTACACACCACTCTTTTAGAAGTACACTTTTCAGCTTCTGGAGGATGCGTGGAGGAATTTGGTGGACTGTAATTCAGCGCCTTCAGGCATGCCACACATGCAAGAAAGGTGGCCAATTTATTCGAGTGGTATCTTCTGTTTGCAATATTCTGACACAACATGTGCTCGATGAAGTCGAGCATTGTCCTCCATTAACAAAAACTCTGGGCCAACAGCACCGCTAAAGATTCTAACTTGAGGTTCCAATACCTCGTCCAGATATCTCCAAGCGGTTACAGAACCTCCTTGAAAGATATACAACTCGGTCCTTGCCAAACCATTAAACCGTGGTATCGGAAACGGGATATTGGACGTACAAAGGAAGGCAAGTTGCGTACTTCTTCCTCTCTCCTGATCAAGACACATCTAGTCACTGTTCATGTTATATCTGGGCTCTTCAGCAAACATTACTGGGGCCCAGTCGTCTTGGCTCCGTTGAATATGACGACGACACTCTTTTAAATGGGCCCCTCTGAAAGCTGGTGTGAGTGAGACACAAACCATTGCTTCTTCTCGTTACAATCCAACCTCATTAAGCCTTCGTGGAGCAGTAGAACGGCTAATTTGAGTTACTGCGGCAGCCTGAAGATCTAAAACCAAAATCTCTCGTGGCTGCTTCACGGTTTCTTCGAGCCGCCAACGACAGAAAATGGTCTTCTGATGCAATTGTTGCTCTTGGTCGCCGTTGACCAGATTGTTTACCAACTGATCAAGTGCTTGAAATGTAGCTCCAGACTCTTGATATGACACTTTTGAGGGGTATTCAAATCTTGGGTGACTTCCATTTGTATTTGACCTAACTCGATTTTACCAATTATTCGCCACTTTTAACCTTCACTTAAATTATACTTTTGAGCCATAACTACCGAATCTTAATCATTTTCAGAAACCACATTCTCTTTGAATCCACTACAAACTAGAATTCCACACCACATTGTCAATCACCGAATTTGCATATTTCCTGCATTAACGTATTCGCGAAAGTGCAGTTTTGTGTTCAAGTCTATTTAATTAACATAAAATAATTACAGTATTGGGCATTTGTTTCAGCTATTAACTTAATGAGTATATTTTTTCTCTTTATCCTTTAATCCTGATGACCAATCTATATTTTTGCGTGCGTACGGGTTTGTAATATTGAAAGCACACAGAACTGATGATAGCTTGAAAAAAATATTTTACCAAAAGAAACACTCCACAGTTTTGGAATTTTCCACAAAAATATTCTTACAGCTCTTCACAGCATCTCAGAGTACGATCAGTAGATACATTTTAAACTACAAATGATGTTAAACACAACTCAATGCAAAGTGTATGTGAAGAGCGAAGCTAATACGGAGATATATCAATATTCCGAATCACGCTGAACTACCAACTAACAGCTGAGAAACTGATGCTCTTTGCGGTCTCATATAGTTTTCCACAGGTTGCCGAGAAATTTCTAGAACTGATCTCAAAATTGCAAAATCAAATCCATTACAGTTAAAGAGACACCGGACCAAAATATCATTAAATGGTCACCAAGTTTGGCGAGTTTTGCTCCGAATTTGGCGACAAAAATGAGCCGCCAAAACCGTTGCCAACTTGGCGATATTTCGCCAAATTAGCGAGATAGCAATTTGCTGAATGTTAAATAGACTTGCCCCTGTATTTTTATTTTTCCGGCAGAGCGTGGTTTCACTCAAGCTTTTCAAGTTACATTATTCAGAAAAGTACAACAGTTTCACATATAATTTCACTAAACCTATCTACCTATGTACAAAATTCATAATAATATAATAGAATTAATTTAAGCTAATGTCGATCAAAAAATGTTTCTTTATTCCAAGAAAGGCATACGAGCAGTTTTCCACAATCCGCTGTTACATTAGTTCAATTGTTTTTTTCCATACTTTTTGTTGCATATGTCTGGTATACAATGCACGCATCAGAAAATATTAAAAAAATTTTAATTTGAAGAATTAATTAATTATTCTATTCTTATATGTAATAATACTATTTATGAATGATGAATTTAAGTAGTATTAAATGCACTAAGAATCTGAACTCGCACAGCTTTGAATTTTACGACAAACTTAATTATAAATACACGTTCATATTATTACAAATTTTATTAGAAGTCTATTATACATTTAGTGTGTATATTTGTAATCTTTAAAAACAGTGATACCATACAACACATTTATCCTCATATTTTGTAAAATTTTGTTTTTATAATTTTTTTGTTCCTCATATTTCTAAAATTAACTAAAGTTATTCAAACTCTACTCAGACAGTCGGTAAATTTAAATTGTAAGCACAGTCATGCAAGTGTTCCCGTTAACAGTTGCAAGTCTTGTGCTTAAAACTTAAATCTTCGCAACTTGTGACATAGCAGTAACAGAAAAGTGAAACTAAAATTTGGTTAAAGTAATTCAGTGCTAGAGACTACAGATATATCGAAAACAATCTAAAACACCCTGACTCAAAATTTCTCAGAGCGCTATTCACTTCAGCTAGCAAAATGGCTAAGGCCGGATAACTAACTCCCAGAACTAGGCGAAAGGAAACCAAAACTCGAGCGTAGCTGCTACAACAAGCGTCGTTGCTGGAAATTCTGTCTAAACTTGCAAGAACTCAGACTTAAATACGCGTAATTCATTTACATCCTGGTGGGAGCTAACGAAAAGGAAAAGTTACAGTGCAGTTAAAAATAATAAGAAAATGGGTTTATTAACACAAAGCATGCTTTACAGTTCTATCACGAACAAAAGTACATTTACATAATCAACAGAATTTAAATATTTCTTATTTAATAATTCTGCACTTAAGTTTCCGAAACATAAATTTGCAATTTAAAGGTCAAATTTAAACTGTTTTTTGTAACGAAATCTAATCCTTAATTTCGTACTGTGCTAAAGTATTGTTAAAAATTTGTTGAATTCAAGTAAATTCATCACAACCCCCCCTTTTTTTTTCACTTTTTGCATATTTTCTACCTACGTCAAGACGCTAATGACTTTTGTCCTGCAGATCATCATCTTCAGAATCTGCCATCAAAGTTCTCTTGCAATAAGCTTCTCGGCAAATCCAGCAATTATTCTCAATTCTTTCAATAAATTCAGGTTTCACTAAATTCATCATCACATTTTAAACAGACATGCATGAGAACATCAAAAGACAAATTTAGAATAATCATATTTGAAAACAGAGAAGGATTTCACACATGTGCATCGTTCTAAAATTATGTCACAGCAATTAACGCATAGCTAATTTAGATTGGTAAGTGAAATAAACCAATAAGCATTCATCACGTAACCACTCTCAACAAATGACTTTCAATTACAAATTTTACCTCAAATGCCAAAAGCAACTTTTTGAAAAGGGGATGCATAGGGAAAAATTCACTCTTCTGTTATTTATGAAGGGGAAAGAGCTATCAGCAGAGGAATCTGGAATGATTCCAGTAATAAGAGATACTAATGAGGGTGACAGGGGATAACAAAGGATGAAACGACACGATTTTGACCACATGATGAACCGGAAAGGATGAATTGGGAAGTTTCCTTTAATAGGATACAAAATTAATAATTTATATATTTAAACTAGAACATTATATATCTTCCGTAGATTTGAAATGTGGAAAAAATATGTAACGTAATTCTATAAAAATATTTAATGTCTTTAATTAGATATATCACGAATTAAGTGCATTATAACTTAAACCACAATCAGATTAAAAAGTAAAATAATAATAATATTCTTAAGAACTGCATCTGTTGCTTTTAAATAGTCTAGTGTGTTAGTTATTAACAGACAGATTAAATTTGAAAGATAAATGTCTTACATTTTACCGAATGGCAACAGATTCGAATGAAAAGTGAAACAACGTAAAATTGTGTTTTTAGACTAATAGCCGTTTTGGCCTTTAAAGCTGACACTTTTAATTTGCCTTTTCGCAAACCTCGTGCGCAAACGACTGAATAAAAAAGATGTGCATGCGTGTCTGTATTTTAAATAATAATTCTTAATAATAAAAGTGCAAGTGTCTCCACTTGGGTTAATTAATTAATGATGGAATATTGTCATAATAAGTTTTTTAAATGTGAAGTTTGTTATTTTCGCTTAACGTATAAATACAGTGTCCTAGGAAACAAAATCTGTAAACACGGTCATGCCTTAGAAACTGAAAGAAGATGGAGAATGAAAAATGACATAGAAAGCAGTTGTTAGCAAATATTGCTCCTTCGTGTAAGACAGACCTTTAATTTAACATCCATGCGTTCTTACGCAAAGCGGATTCTCTGAGAGTTGCCATTTGGCAAAGCATAATAGCTTTAATTTATGTTTCAGATTTAATCAGTTTTATTGATTAATTAACTGAGCGATTTAAAATTAAAAAGTATTTAATTTACTTTTTGGATAATGTATTGAACTGATATAAATTAAGGCATATGTTATTTCATTTAAAATTTATATAACTGATATTTTTCTGAATAACGTTGACAAATTCGACTAATTAAGAATATTTAAAATGTGTTTTTGTACTTCCGAATTCGACTTTTTTCCCTTATTTTAATATTTTTGTTGACATGAGGCAAAAGAATCTCAGGAGATTCAATTAAATAAACTTCTCTTGCTGTAAATTTCAAGCATGTTAACTAGTAGTTTAAAATAATTGCTTTAGTTGGAAATACTGATGAATATTTATATTTTATTTGGGTCAGTAAGCATAAAATTAGCTTTAAAAGAATATCGGAATGGTAACTGAAGAGTGTGGGAAAACTATGCCATTCATGCAGTAGTATCGCCATCTGGTGATAAACACGCAAACTAAAACCTCTCAGATCGTCCTCCAATGGCGAATCAGATGGCAGCTGTTGAAGCAGTTGCGCGTTCTTGCATTCTCAAAACGTAAATAACATTTATTACATTTAAAATATATCCATAAAATATCATAATATCTGCAAAGATTACATTAAAGACATATTTTAAATTAATTATATTTCGTTAAAAGATAGCAGTTGCGAAATAATTAAATTTTAACGCTGCAGTAGGGCGAAGTGGCAAAAGATAGAATAGCCAGGAAGCATTGTCAAAATGTACTGCTGATCTGGATTCAATGCAAGTGGAAGGTATGAGACGTGTGATAGTTGGTTGTTCTTGCGGTGGCCGAAACGACATGCGAAAAGATATGCTTATTTTAAATTAAGCCCAACTGTCTTCTTCCCTGTCTTACTTTTACCAAAATTTAGTATCGGATCAGTTTCTTCGAATTCGAAATGAAAAAGTAGTCGTCATTGAAAGCTGTTTATATTTGACAAGTGAACAAGCATGTCGTCCAGCATGTGGATTGCACAGAATCTCAGTAGACTTGTGTGTGTTGTAACCGCATATTTATGTATTTTGACAAACACCGCGATAGCCAGCGGTGTGTACAGTACGATATCAACAGACTTGAAGAACACTAAGCAATTAATTTGTACAAACGTTAAATATGCCTATTCTGAAAAAGGTTTTGGCAATAACGAAGTTCCACTTCAGGCGATATCAGGTAAGATTTTTTGCTTTTATTTCCGGAAATGTACATTTAAATCGTGTGTTGCCATTACGTATAAAAAAAATAAAATAAAAAAAAATTAGTAGCTTGTATGGAGAAAATTCGTATATTCGTTTCGAAATTCATGTTCATTTATTCGGTTTTGAAAATTTTAAATATGCCTTATATTGTTATTTATACGATTAAATTTTATATCTGTTAGGAATAATTAAATGATATTTTTCATACAACTATAAGAAATCGTATTTTATGCTGGCTTTGTTTTTTCAAGCTGATTAGCATTTGTAAGGTCACCGAATCAAAATTGTATGTTTGGTGAATTATGAAGTAAATATAAATTATTTTTAGTGTAATTTCGTTGCACACATTCTATTTGCATTTTCCAGATAGTTTGAATGCAGTTTGTATGGTGGTGTGGGAGAAGGGTGGGAGAACCTCGACCCTCCCTCGGGGTGCTCTCCCTCAAAATTGGGGTGGAAGTAGAAATTCCAACCGCCTTGAGGCTCTTGCAAGCATTCTTCCATGAAATACATGGACAAGACAACAACATGGGAATAAACAGAAAATTGCTTGAAACTCCCTTAAATCGCGAATAGCTTAAAGAGTCAAACGATGTTAGTTGCTGAGGATGTGCTATCTTATATTTCGCCTTGTGTTTGTTGCAGATTTTATAAGTAGGAGTTGATTATTTTGAATTATGAGTATAATGTTACTAAAGAAAATTTCAGAAATGTCTTCATTATGGTTTCTAAAAATTAACCAAAGTCTCGTTGATTATTTCAAAATGTAGCGAGAAACTGGTTTTAAAGCAATTATTAGCAAGTCTTTAATAAAAAAAATACAACCTGCTCCCAAATTTTTTATAACAAATGGGAAAGAAATAAGATATTTAAAGGAGTTGTTTTTCATTCCCTGAAATGCGATTCCGATGTAAATAGTATTATAGGCTTGGATTTATTAGAGTATGGGAAAGGGGGGGCATGAGGGCTATCTCTCTAAGGGGAAAGATGCTTTCATAGAGGATTTTCCGTAGTAAACTGGCTTGTATTTACATTACACATAGAGACACTAAAGCGCGTTTGCCTGGATTGAGGCCAGTCGAATTTACCATTTTATGTCCTGAAGAATTTTGTGCAGTAAAATTTTTTTTTAATATTGAAGTATTTATATAAATTTGCTTTTTAAAAACAAAATAATTAGTTATTATATTGTCTAGCAGAATATGTACACTAGTCAAAAGCTAAGTTATTGGATTATTCTGTTTAGCTTAATGAGGCAGTATAAAATATTAAAGTAATTCCAAAAAATATACATAATATTTTGTGAAATGTTTCCAATGATTAGATTCTTTTTTAAGTTAGTAAAAGGTTAGGAATAAAAGAGTTACTTGTTCTACATAAATTACTTAAATTCTTCACGGGGGAAGGGTTGCCGAAAGCGGCATCTATTTAATATTGCCAACCGGACGATAGCGTTAGCGAACATTTTGATGAGTGCCGTGGCGAAAGGTCTGCATCAAGATGTTTGGCATGGTATTGTCCGGTTCGTTAACATATCTTTCAAATAATGACAGCATAATGTTTATCGCTGTAACAGTGTGACTCTAAAACAGCAAATTTGTCGAAATGTGAGATAAAAGGCTGTAGTTCTACAGCCAGAATTGCAGATAACTGTAGTTTTGCAAATGGTTTTAAAGATGAGAAAATGGATGCTGATAAAATCGCTACAGACAGCCGAGGTCAGTCTGATTTCTGATTTAAAAATTAAGAGCTATAGATATTTTTAACGACAGTATTAAAGGAATTGATAATGTGTATGTTAATAAAGAATTAGAGATAGATGCTGATGTTAAAAACGCTCTAAGTTTTCCAAAGCCTTAGCATTTGTGTTAAACCCTGTCATTCTCATTACAGTAGGCATTCATGTATCTACACGACCTGACAAGTGTTATCGCTGGAAAAAATAGAATATTTTAAATTCTTTACGTGATCTAGCAAATAATCAGTTCTCTCCAAGTGTCGCCATTCGACATTCCTTACGATTTTCGAACTGTAATTGGTTAACAGATAGATCGATTTGAAAACAATAAATATATTTCTTAATAACGTAGGCGCTTATTTTAATAACACCTGTGATTGATGAAATTCATCATCAAAACTTATCACAATGCGATTTTTTACTATTATTTTTACTCATTTTAAAGGATTTTTTTTTTCAAAGATTTTGCGATTATCAAATTTTTTCGCGAATGTCGAATAAGTTTGCGAATTTCCAGTTTTTAGTTTTCATAAACCCATTAGCAGCCGAAAGGTAAAGTCGCTGAACACTGTTATTTCCACCTGGGTTTGATTCTAGACGAGGGTCCAGCAGCGGCTGAGCGGGTAAAATCGCTAAACACTGGAAGTTCGGTTCGAGTTTCGAATCTTGCGGACGGCTTGGTTGCATGGGTGTTTTCGTGCTTTTCCTCATGTGTAACGTATATACGAGCCAGTTACTCTTAGAAAGACCTCCACGATCCATCCCTTAGGCAGATAGCCCTCGAGGCTTTGCCATAATCACGTAACCAAACCAAAATCGATTCTAGGCGAACGGCCTGGTTGCATGGACGTTTTCGTTATTTCACCCATGTCGACACAAGCCTATTTCCCAAAGACCGCGCCATTTTTAAAGGCAATTCTTAGATAACCCTGGCGTGCTTTGCCATAATCATAAAAAAAGGTTAATTTTCGATAGAATTGTGAGACAATTTTTATATTTCAATAAATTTAATACCGTTTTCCTTCAGAAATTTCACAAAAGTACACTACTAAGCAAACTTATTCCAAAAATCAACCCCGAACTTAACCTTAACGAGAGACTCCTTTCTCGGAAGTTATACGTATAAAATCGTCCACCGTTGCCTATCAATGCTGACAAGCACAATTGTGATGCGAACGATTTTTTTAAATTAATTAATTAGTTTAATATTTTTTAAATGAGCAACAAAAAAAATTCTATATGTACATTATAATGTACAAAAATAGCCTTTAGTTAAATTGTAATCTTGATCTAAATTAAACGGTAATGGTCAGTTTAATCTTAAATATGCAACCAGAGTTTGGTTTATAAATGTTAATTTCAGTAAAATGTATGGATCAAAAGTGTGGATCCTTTCAGAATCAGTAGCCAGAGTAGCCGCCATTGTTGGAGATCACCGCTGCCTCGGCACGCCACACGCCTCGGCATTGATTCAAAGAGACTTTGGATGTGTTCTTAGGGTACAGCAGACCAAAGCGTCCACACGTTGCCAAAGTTGATCTGGTGTGGCAGCTTGGGACGTAATCTGGGTCAATCGTTCAGCAACCATGGACCACATGTTTTCTATCGGCGAAAGATCCGGACACCGAGCCGGCCAGGGAAGCAGTTCAATCTGGAGATTGACGAAGAGTCCTTGGACAATGCATGCCACGCGTGGTCGCGCATTATTCTGTTGAAATATGGCTGTGGGCAACACCTCGGAGATGTTGCGCTGTCTGTTTAAAGTACCGGCAATGCGTGCTAGAGGAGTGCGAGAGTGATATCCAATACCGCCCCATACCATAATACCCGGTGCAGGACCAGTGTGGCGGTGCATAACGCAGCTGTTCAGCATCCTCTCTCCACGGTGTCTCCAGATTCGAATCCGACCATCGTGGTGTTGCAGACAGAAGCGTGACTCGTCAGTAAAGACAATTTCATTCCATTCTGCAGTCCACATCCTTTTTTCATCGCACCATTGGCGGCGGATACGTCTGTGGTTCTGCGTTAAGGGTAGACGAAGCAACGGACGTCTTGCGGACAGACCACTCCGCTGTAAACGGCGTCGAATGGTACGCACAGACACTGGATGATGAGTTGCAGACTGAATGTGCAGTGCTATGGTTAGTGATGTGACTAATCGATTCGTCACTGCCATGCGCACAATGTTCCTGTCATCACGTGAAGTGGTGTACTGAGGTGGATGCGATCGAACACGTCGGTCCGTCATACCCTCCTGTATCCAATGGTCACATATCCGCATTACAGTTGTTTGGTTTCGTCCAACACGACTAACGATTTTCCTGAAAGATAATCCACACTCTCGGTAGGTCACTATCCTTCCTCTGTCGAACTCGGATACTTGATCAAACTATGATCGCTGTTTACTACGAGGCATAATTGATCGTTTTTTTTTTTTTTTTGAAAAAACCACAAAAAAAAACACAATTGCCGACCTTGAAATCGTCGAAAACTCCAAGCCTTAAATAGCGCTTTGAAGTGGCGCCACAGGCGCGCTTGATATACGTCTGCGCTGAAATTCTAATCAATTGCATATCTCACCTCCGTTAATGCATGTTGTAAATTTCATGTTATTTGCATGCTTCCTTCAGGTAGTTGCATTCACGGTGGCCAGCAGTGTAATTACTAGTACAGCTTAATTGTGTTACTGCTTCGTTTCCGATAGACATTGCTTGCTCCCCCCCCCCCCCCGAAATGCTAATATAGATTCCTCGAATACAAAAGGGTAGCTTAAATCTCAGGTCAGATGAGTCCCGCGAATTAATAACCGTTGAAAGACGAGATTTAACTTTAGGGAATTGACAATAATCTACAGATGCCAAATCTGGTAAATAAGGTGGGTGGTTGCGAATTGGGAAAACTGCTTATGGAGAATGGAATTGCTCCGCAGAAATCAGTTATTCTTTATTGAACTTCTTTGGGCCTAACGCGGGGCGCCTTGATAACGGTGCCGCCCGTTTGCAAGTCGACCGCTTTAAAATACAATTTTCGCCGTTCGAAGAGATAAAAATCTCCATAACATACAATCAACTCAACACTGTCTTATGTCACATCACCATTATGAAGATTTCTGTCATTTCGAACAGCGGCCAACTTGCATGAAAATGCATCGCTCTTACGCCGAGGCCAGTTATGAAGAGGCCTCCTAATACGTTGAATTCTTTTCGAAAGTCAGCCTGCTGTTTCTTAAAATATGGAGTTCATCGTCTGCCTCTTTAACGCAGTGAATTATCCCTTTCCAATCAAAAAAGACCACCAGTATGATTTTTATTCCACCTTTCTGAAATCGAAGTTTCTGTGAACCTTCTCTAACAAGCAGGTAATAGCCTTCGTTTTATATCAGAATCAAAGCAAATATCATTTCCAATCGCAATTTGTTTGAAAATAATCAGGATTAATTTCCGCCTATAGCAAAATTTCCCTGCTGTTCTTTCGAACCCTTGACAACAAATGATTTAACAGTGCAGAAAATTCTTATCAGTAAATACACGTTATTTTAGAAGCTGTTTCCAGATGTCATGGTAATAAATGCTGCCAACGTTTGGCAGATTTAGATTTTTTTTAGGCTTTATAACATTATCAGTCACATATACAGTCAATCTACAATTTTTTTTAAATAATTTTCAGCATTACTATTATTAATTAAATATATTTGTAAAGCTAGCAGGTACCTCATCGCAAGTTGAGGTTCTCTTGTTTCGCATAATTCTGCTGTAAGCATAAATAAAATTATCAATATGAATCAATAAATCTAAATCAAATTATAATCTACTATTGCTAAATTTGGCTAAATATATAAATAGCTAATCTACTATTGCTACTACTGGACACTTGTAAAGCTGTATTTTTTTTAATCGCAATGCAAATAAATCATACTTACGGTTTCAGCTATCAAATATTTCAGTGGAAGTGTTTAATAATTACGTTTTCTGCTAAAATTATATTCCTCTTTATTAAAATATTTTACTAAATTTATAGCCCATCAGAGCATCAAGTTACCTTGCAAGTAATTAATGCACGAAAGAACGTGTAGCACTAAATTAATCGCTGTAACCTTAACCATGATGCAGTAAGTGGAATAGTCTTGGGAAAACGATACACTGTGGTAAATTTTTGAACACAAGATCTTGCAGACGATGTGAAACTGCTTAAATCACCGACAAGGCAGGTTTCACTCAAGCGTAACAACCGCCATTTGCGTTAAAACTTGATGAAAAATAGTGAGAAAGTTGTTTTCTTGTTGCGTTTTTCAACTTTGCTCAACGATAAAGTTACTCGCGGGATAATTTGTTGTCTTATCGCTGTCAAATTTTTATTCTTTGTCATGTAATTTCATGTAAAGTTCGGAGATAAAAGCATCTATCTCTTTAACAATGTAAGTTTATTCTTTGATGCTGAGTTATGTTTTCTGTTATGTCGCCCTTTGACTATTTTAGTTTATTTCTATGACTCCTTCGAATATTATTTTAAATTTAAAATCAGACAGACAGAAACTTTGTCTGACACAGATTTTGATTAAAAACTGAGTTTTTAAATTCGAACTCCGTTCAAAATCTACGCCAGTCTAAGGTTGCTTTTTTCCCTAATATTACTTTTTTTTTTTTTTTTTTTTTATTTTTTTTTTTTTTTTTAAGTTTAAAATTCTTTAGAAAGAGAAACATATCAATAACCTTTCAGTTAGATTATTTTTTGGTCAGGGTAAATAGGTGCCCCCTTTTGTTTTTCTTTAATGTATGTTTAACATGCGCAGTATGGCAAATTTTAGGATGGGCATGGAAATGGCGCATTTAGCTTTTATTATTATACTAATGGGCAAACACGCCCCGCCTAGATGAGCGAGCTACGGCCAAAGCAATATTTATAAGTTTTATGTACCGAAAAACTGAAAATAAAATGAACTATTAATTTAATATACTGTATACAAAGTTGCTAGCTGTGACTAAAGCAAAATTTATGAGTTCTATGTTCACCTAAAAAGAAAATACATAAAAACATTTTAAGAATGAAATCGATTCATTCTTTCCAAGCAACAACCAATTCGTAAATGATTTTTTGTTGGCAAACCAGGAAACAAAAACTTTGCACACTTCAAGTTTAATACGTATGACGTTATGCTTTAAATTTAATGTAATATAACAACATTTTCTCAATAGCAATTAAAGAATTAACGTGACAATAACAGCGTGTCAGTTATCTTATAGAAAGAAAAAAGAAATAGAAAGAAAAAGAAAAAAGAAGAAAAAAAAAGTTTATAGAAAGAAAAAAGTTGCTAACAGCAGCCATTTATTTAAAATGCTGACATCAATGAAAAAATTTTGACATACAATGACATCATATGAAATCGCATGCATTCTTCAACGTCAGAATATGACCTTATATAATATTAATATATATTAATGTTTGGCAATTTTTTATTAGTCCAAAGGGGAATTTGCTCAGAAGGACTATTAATTTCGTTTTGGCATTTTGCGTCGATTCACTAAAAGCGTTGTTTCACTTTTCAAATTGTTGCCACCAAATATTATCGCCCCGTATTATATTTAAAGAAATTA
>KK118429.1:224340-241897 GCA_000611955.2 Stegodyphus mimosarum
TTGTTTAATGTTTGACAAAATATGAAATAGATAATAAAGCAAATTCCAAATTAGGGCTTCCAGATACCCATATTCGGTGGAGGATTCCGTTATTCAAAATTTCGTGGCTGTAGGTACCGTGGTTTTATCACAATGCGAGAAACATGCATACATTTATGCAGATTCTTCATTATTTAATTTCTTTAAAATAATAAATACAGGGCTGTAATATTTGGTGGCAACAGTTTGTAAAGTGAATCAGCGCAAAATGCCAAAACGAAATTAAAACCCCTTCTGGGCTAACGTCCTTTGGGCTAACAATATTCTTATTTAAAACAATAGTCTTGAATGAATCTTGGGAGAAATTTGAAGGAATCTTGAAGAAATTTGAGGTGAAAAACATAAAATCATTTATTCAAAACGAGCTTTTCAAAATAGCAGAGCCAAACATTAGTAAAAAACTTGTGACATTATTTCAACACCACTTAGCACCAGGAGGAGACTTTTGTATTTCTTGAATAATACTGCTGAAACTCTTAAATAGTGAATTGTATTAAATACATACTGCGTTCCCAGTTTTTTTTCGCCTCATTGCTTGCGCACGAAATTCGCAACAAATTTCCCGCTGATGAAGAGGCAACAGTTTTACGAGGAAACGATATTCAACATTATAAAAACAATAAAACGTCTCTTCGTTATATTAATAAAAATAAAACAGTAATGAAGTAAAAAAATAGCTTATTCTGCATCGAAATTACATAATTGCTCTTACAATAACTTTTATTTAGTACAATAATAAAACAAATATTTGTAATAATTACATCTTAAAATAGTGATGATAATAACGGTTAAAATAATAGATTATTTTTAACCAAAGTACGTAATCTGTGATTTTAAATGTGTTTTATTAAATACAATAATAGTACGGATATTTATAAAAACTTCGAGTTAAATGTGCTAAAATTTACGCCAATCGGTTGTATTATAAATTTTATACTTGCTAGATATACGCTAAATATAAAAGCCACAAAATAAGATGTTCATCTACTGCTTTAATTTGCTCAGTTTGCTAATCGTTGCACACTTGCAACTGGAGAGACTATTTAAAAATTTTATACCGTTTGAAATAACGCTTCTGGGAGCTGGGTTTTACAGGCCACCGTGTGTAATAAATGCTCCGGTAACATAACTTGAAGCAAAAAATGTGAAGCCTGAACAGTGAACTTTTGTAGCGTAAATATAAAGAAATAAAACAAAATAATTTTTTTATTTAAAAAAATCGAATCTTGCGTTTTGTGCAGGAGTTACAAAATCCTCCACTTCCTGCTTTATTTTTAAGCGCTATGTTTGACAACTTGTCCAAACTACTAGCGAGTTTTCTTGTTTTTGCCGCACATCGAGTAGTCTGGGAAGTATTGCTTTCTCCTGAGTTTTATCGCATTCTTTGTCGGGTGTCTTTATCTATAACAGAGCTCACGATAATGTCCAAGAACTTCCGTTATCTGTCTGGAAAGCTCTTGAAAGTTATTGTGAAGTTACTGATAGTACTTCTTAGGTTAATTAAAGTTTGTTTATATTTGGAGATGATGGTAACGGTTGCAGTTTATTTAATCTTATGCTTCCTTTAATTAGTCACTGAATAGCAAATAATTTGCACTTGTAGTAGTAGTATATATAATATTTTGGAATGCATATTATATAAAATCGTGAACAGTGAAATTTAGATCTGACGAGGCAAATATTGAAATAAAGATAAACGATGTTTGTAGGTACTTTAAGAATAACAAATCACGTAACTGCTTATATCACTTTTGATCAAATTGGAAGTGGATTCCGGGGGGGGGCGTCAAGGCTTTAAAGCTGATGTATTTAAACTTTAAACCAAGGTATTCAATTCAAGTATTAGGAGATTCTGTTGCCACAAGGTCCAACAAAGATGGGCCAAAGCAGTATTGCTCTTCGCCTCTTCCCCACTCCCGCCGGAAAAAAGTCTATGTTGAGTCAATATATGGGATAATTTAATAACTTAAAGGATAATTTCAGAATGAATCAAGCATAATTTAATTCGCAATAATAAAAGAAGACGTTACTTTGTTGTTGCGAAGCTTAGTTTCTCTAGATTGGCAACAAATTCACTATTCTGCTAAGTTTCAAATGTAAACAAATATGGCTGCTGTCATAAACAAAAATTAGGCTTAGCCGTACTTAAACAACGTTTAAATTGTTGATAATTCTACAGTTATAACATGCAGGTTAACTAAATCATAAAAACCTTAACGGGAAGATAAGAACAACGTAATTCAATCACTATTCATATAAGTATTCTATTTATTCATATAAGAGTAAATATTCTATCTATACCATAATATCTAACCATATCTAACCATAATATATTCTATCTATTCATATAAGAGTAAAGAAACTGAACTCACTGAGACAAGTAACAGAGTGGATATATATATAAGATTATATATATACATATATTTATATACTTTTGGTGCGGCCGATTGCAACCAAAATAGGAGGTGCACATCTACATATTATAGCAGTCATGTATACAAAATTTCAACGTTGTGAATCTACTCGTTTTTGAGTTATGCACGATACATGCATACATACGTACGTACGTACGTGCAGACGCTACGAAAAAAGTCTCTTCAGAATCCATTTTAAATCAGTTTTATAATTATTTTTGGGGAAAAAAGAGAGTCCTTTATTCTACCCTTATTTACAGATGTGGCGCAAAAATATCGTTAAATTGCATTCGGTAGCGGTCAGAATGGATATTTCGGTTGAAATAATTTGATACCCGAAATTTTTCGCGATTACCATATTTCCTTTTTATTTCGTACAAGGAAGTAAAAATGCGAATATTACTTAAAATTCCTATTTGTTGAATACCTGGGCTTCCATTTCTGTACCGGTGTGTAAAATTAAAGCACAAATACCAAACGAGATATCTCCCAAAATAATTGCACAGGAATTGCCGAAATTATGAGATGGTCAGTAGTAACATACCAAACAAACAGGGGTTTGCAATATGCAGGTACAACCAAAAACAATCAAAGCATGATACCTCATTTTTCTCTAGTAAGGACCAGCTAATAAGAGGTGTGGCCACATTGCATGCTTTTCCATGCTTAACAAATCCTCAAATTGTAAAATGAGGTATTTATGATCCTAGTTTATGACAATAAATCCGTGCTAAAAAACAAGCTCTTGGCGTGTCGGTGGCCTTGGATGGTATTGGGAAGATTCTTGACATCATGCAATGGCTCTTCCTAAAGCATCTCAAACAAGTTACATAGGATTAAGGCACGGCGACTTCATTGGCTGTACCATGTAGCGAATACTCTCTTCCTGCAAGAAATCTGCAATTGTTTGAGCTCTGTGTGGCCTCACGTTATCGTCGGCAGGAACAAAATCCTTTTCCAGGAGCTCTTTGGAAACGCCTCATACAAGACTCAAGAATATTATTCCTTGCAATAGTCACGCAGTCACAGTGCTCGAAGACATGCAGTGGGGTGGTATGCCTCCGTCCAACTTCGTGCCTTCCCGCGCAAGGAATCCACTTCTGCCCAATTATTTAATTTCCTTATGTTGGCGGGACAAAAGTGGGTCCCAGGGTCTCCAGATGACCGATAATATTGAGTTTCGGCTCATCATTAAAGAGGACATAGATGCAGATTGCTGGGTCTAGGAATGGTAAGCCTGGCTCCATAAACATGTGTTCTTGAACAGCCTGTTGATGGGGACATGCTAAGTGGCTCGGGGGTGTAAAGGACCTGCTATGTTACGCATTTGTGTGCAGTTTATTTCAGCTGTAGCTGCGAGGTTCTGAGAAAGCTGTCTAGTCGTCATCTCTCTTGCATTTAATGACGAAAATATCCATATTGCCCATTATCGAATCCATTTGAACGATGCTTTTGCGAGATATCTGTACGCACGGACAGAATGAAAGGATTTTTTTTTTATTACTCAAAACGGATTGTAAAATGGATTTCAAATGGGTTGAGAAGAGATTTTTTGTGACGTCTGTATATACTCGCGTAACTCAAAAACGAGTAACCTCAGAACGTTGAAATTTTGTGTGTAGAACTGCTGTAGCATGTAGTTATGCACTTTCCTTTTTGGTTGTAATCGGACGCACCAAAAGTATGTACAGTATTAAACACACACACCCATGTTGTGCTCAAATTTTTTATTCTTATATATTGGTAAATTGTGCATTTTCTGCTTTAAAAATGATTGAATTTTGTTGTTATGTTCCAGTTAAGGTTTTTAAGCCTTTAATTAATCTGCATGTAGTAGTTGTAGAATTATCAGCAATTTAAAAGTTGTTTAAGTGCTACTAAGCCTAACGAAGCTGTGCTTTATTTACATATGAAACTCTTAGTAGAATAGTGAGTCAATTTCTGTACCAATTTCGGTGTTTTTTTGCCGAATGGGGACCAAAAGTGAACTTTCAGTGTAGTGCACCGAAAAATCTGTCTTCTTGCGCGCTAGCCGAATTGCTTGTTTTGGCGTAGAATTTCTTATTTTAATTATAAAAACTTTTTTTAAGCTGTTTGTTTGACTGTATTCGGTGTTTTATGTTTTCTGTGTTTTGCAATTTTTAATGAAGATGTTTTGACTTTTTATGTATTTTTGCCTTGCCGCAAAGTGAGAACTGAATTAATTGAATGAAAAATATATCTCTAATGAAATTGAGGGAAGTAAGTTTAATTGAAATTCAGTAAAAAGTGTGTATAATTTAATAGGGCGTACAAGAAAGTCATGTGATATCCACATCAGATTTTTTAATGTTCAAAGTTATGTATCCTGCATATATTTATGCTTTTGCAGATTTTGTGCTTGAATTCTTGAGGAAAAATATTCTTAAAAAACGCATGGAAAAATGACAAGAATCTAGGTTCATTTATCAAGAAATTCTTTCTTGCTTTGTGCTATTGAAAACCAGAGGACGGGGGAGTGGTAGAAGTGTATAATTTATATCCTTGCAGCAAAATTGTGTATCTAAATTCTACCAATCATTCCTTTCAATTTTACTCGCTTCGTTGTCATAGCAACAACTATGATTGACCTGCAACGAGGCGTTTAGAAAGCTACTTTCAGTCGCTATGGAAACGTTTATGATTGGCATTCACTTATGTATCGGCGCGTATTGGGTAATTCCTAAACGAGGCCGACGGAATTTCCCGCTGCTTCGGAATTTTATCTGCTGTTATAAATATCCGTTATATTTTAGAGTTAAAAGTGAATTCGGAAATTCTAAATTCGATTACGATTAAATGGATTTCTTGACGTGTGCACATTAAGCATGTTGTTTGAAGTGTTTCTTTGGAACAGATGTCTCCGCATAGGGAGGTTTTTACCGTTTGAGAAATTAATAACATTTTTTTTTTCATCATTAAAGATGCGAATTGATTGATGTTTATAGGAGTAAATGGAGGGTAACATCAATATTTAAAAATCAGTTAGGCTTTTAAAAATATTATTGGGATACCAATTGAATGATAGCATAATCCAAAAGATGGACCTTTAAACAGATGAATTGTCGATTCATCATTTTCCATTTCTTCCCTCAAATTCATACGGTTTCATACTGCTTCTTACTTATTATTTTTTTTCCCTCCCGTTGCATATATTGTTCATAAAATCACAATTTGAGATCCCGAACATTAATTTTCTCTGATAATTTTATATTACATAAAGTATATTTTTTAAAAAATTTGTACGAAAAAATTGCAGTCCAAAAACTTGATTGTCTTCTAACATTTCAAGGAAGAGTTCACCATTAAGGGGAAAAAATAAAGTATTAAATATTATATAAAATATTATATAAATTTAAAAATGTTTTTATAATAGTATATAACATTTTACTTTAAAAATTTTGTTTCGAAATTAACGAAATTGTAAACTAATGAATTTTATTTTTTTCATAACGAGTATAAAACTTTCCAAAATATAAGTATAGAAATTGGGAGACTGCATTAAAAGTTAGAGTTCCTTATTTTTTTTTCCAAAACTAATTAGAAAAAAAGATTTGATGTTAAGAAAACATGAATATTTTCGTTATTTAAAACACTTATGTAATCGGAAGTGTATCATGGCGACCAACGATTCCTGAAATAAAGGCCGAGTAAGAACTTTTAGACCGGATAGGAGTTGGATATATATAATGTGTGTGTGTGCGCGTGCGTGCGCGTGCGTGTGCGTGTGCGTGTGTGTGGGTGTGTGTGTGTGTGGGTGGGTGGCCGAGTAGAATGCAGCAAAATTGAAGACTCAAAAGAGTTTCACTTTAAAGCTGCATATCTTTATTCAGTTGAAGCAGCAGATCATTGTTCTCTTAGCTAAAACTCTCTAGAATCCAATAATGATTTAGCTTAAATGAGATTGAATGTAGATTTTTGACGTCATAACTTTTTATAAGAAAGAAAAGAAGAATTAGCAGATCCGAGGAAGATCTAATAGCCGCGATTGCCGGAAGCAGTCTGACTAAAAATTCCATTCCATTCCATATACCATTATTATAATGGGCCTAGCCTACATGGATTGCAGGCTTTTTGCCAGTTGTCTTCCAATAAGGGAACCTGGTAGTATTGGTATTTATATCAGCGGTTATATAACATGCCAGAGTGTTTTCGAAAGTACTGGTCTAGGGGGAAGATCCTGAAATTGCGGAAAGTTAATTAGAGGTTGCCTGTTCTCGCAAAGCAAAGCCATCGTTATATATATATATATATATATATACATATATAAAGAAAAATGAATGATGAACTCTTATATTAATTTTGATTATGTTTAGTTGCAATGTAGGCCTTTTCCCACTGTTTCATTTATTAATATTAATAGGGAATTGCCTTCTCTTGATTCCAATTTAATTTAAAATTTAATTTTGGGATGCTTTATGTTTACATATCCGTACCTATGTCTAACGCCCTGTCCGGCTCAAGTATCCGCTATCCGGCAAAGGTGTATACATACATACATACATACATACATACATATATATATATATATATATATATATAAACTTAAAGCATCCAAAGTCTGATATTCTGGATACATTTAAGATTCGATTTTTCGATTTCATATGAATTTCAATATCTTAAATAAAAATTTAATTAAATCTTTAGGATTCAGAGGGTTTCGGGTGTGCTATAGCTTTTGCATTCTTACTTGTTAATTATACTATATATTGTATTATATATAAAGAGACAGAAAGTTTGAAACCTAGTAAAAGTCCTAAAATAACATTTGTAGTAGCCTATCAAAATTCCGGAAACACGGTGTAATATGAATGACAAAGCAAATTGAAATGATTTGGTTATATCAACTATGTATATTTACTACATAAAAAGTGAAAAAGTGTACAAAAAATACAATTGTTAATCTCCTTTGAGTAAAGCTTCAGACAGAACTTATCGAGGCTTACGTTTGAAGCCCCAAGCCAAGTTGATCAACCGAGATCATGCAAACCCGTTTCGTCTGACAAAACCATTGAGAATCCAAACGATATTAATCGAAGTCGAATTTCCTTGCAAAATAAAACTAGCAAAAGTCTCACTAGTTTTGCTCCTTTTCCCGAGATGTTTGCGTATCTTAATGAAGTAAGACAATTAAAAACATTTAAAGTAAAACAATAATCGATTGCAATAAGAAAGAGAGATATGAAGCTAGATGTTATAACAGTCCCATGTATAAAATTTCAGTGTTCTACGGCTAATAATTTTTTAATTATACCAGATACAAATGTACGTAGGTACAGAGGTTATGGAAAAAATTCTCTTTGAATCTCTTTTAAATTCTTTTACAAATCGTTTCAGTGCGTGCGTACGGATGTCGCGATTAAAAAAAAAAAAAAAAAAAAAAAAAAAAAAAAAAAAAAAAAAACCACACTTCCAAATAAATTCGGGAACGGTTAAAATGGATATTTCCGTTGAAATATGATACTCAAAATTTTTCGCGAGTACAATGCTTCCTTTACTTCGTACAAGGAAGTAAAAAAGTTAGCGAAAATAAATGAGCTTAGCTAAACCATTAAAATAAAAGTTTTATTATTTCAGCGAGAGTTTCATTATTTTACAGAAAGAGGTAATGTTTGCATGCTTTGCAAATACTATAAAAACTGCAGTACACGAAACACCGTGGAACATAGCAACCACCTCCCTCAGACGACAGTATCTGAAAGCGATCTGTGTTCCTGATAGCATAATTAACTACTTTCAATATCGCTGATAATATAACCCATCAGTAGGAGTATTATCTTTAAGTAAATGAATAATAATATGAAAAAATGAAATCTGATGTAGTCACCATATGACTACCTATTAAATTATACGCATTTTTTTCTGCATGTCTTTTAAACTCATTTCCGTGAATTTCATCAGAGATATATTTCAAAATATACAGAAATGCATAAAAACTCAAAACATCTTTATTAAAAACTGTAAAATACGGCAAAGCCTAAAACACTAAGTACACTTAAAAACAGTTAATCGAAATTAAAGTTTCTACGCCAAAAACAAGCAATTCGGCCACGGTGCAAGAAGACCAAATTTTCAGTGCACAAATTTGAAAGTTTGAACCGACATTTTTAATTATAAGTAATGGAAATTTTGAAGTCAATATATTATAAAATATTAGAAACTTGTTTTATTACATAATTGGTACAGAGTAAACATTTATTGGAAAGTATTAAAGAGGTACTTAGGGTAAAATGGCTTTTCAAGTGAGTCGCTTTATTATAAGTATGTTTTCTTTTATACCTAGAAACTTTTTGAAATGTCTTCAGCCTCATCGTTAAACAACAGATTATGATTTTATTTGCAGATAAAAACCGTAAGATATGAATAATAAGCGAAACTCTAGAGGTGTTTTAGAAATATTGCAAAAGATATTGTATTGTATTAAATACTCGATCAATTAAAGAAAAACATTAGGAAACAAAAATCAATGTAGTAAAATTTATTTGCTATTGATTTTTTTAAATATTTTGAGAGGTCGGTTTTGAAATTACTTTTATTTCCAGTTTTTCGAAAGTATGAAGTAAAGTTATGTTATGTTCTATATATATAAAGTAGAAAGTCTGTTTGTTTTCCCGCTAATAACTCAGTTACTACTATAGCTATCGTCACCAAACTTTCTACAGTTCTTTTCTGGGTTCTGGAAAAGATCGACGTCCACTTTTTTCCAAGAAAAAACTAGCTAAAATCAGAGATATTAATTAAAAACTTGGAAAAATGATAATTTTCCCCCTCATTTATCCGAGTGGCAACAATCTCGCACGCCGGAGATGAAAATCTGCTGTATTTCGAAAGTTGTTGCTTTCAAATCTTAGAGTTTGTTAATAAAACACTGCTGAGTTTTACGATGAAATGAAAATAGCATTGCAAAACATTAAATACATTAATCCCGATTCCAAAAATTCGTGCGAAGCCATTTTGGCTGTTCCCATATTCGTACGACTTTAATCACCCGAAATATTAATTAAAAACTCTGAAATCGCTGATTTTGGCACTCATTTATCCGAGTGGCAACGGTCTCGTGCGTTGGAGATAAACATGCTTTATTTCGAAAAGTTTTGCTACTGCTTGCTTTCGTAGTGTTTGTTAATCAAAAAATTTTAGTTTTTCAAAATCTATACATATAAAGAAGAATTGCTGTTTGTGTTCTTGTTTGCATTACTGATCAATTATAATAAATTTTTTTTGCCACATTTAATCGCCTAAAATTGAATGTAGGTGAAATATTGGATGGAACTTGAGCTTTTAGACCATTTGATTAGAAAAACGAAAATCATTAAAAACTGCATGCCATTGTTGCTGATATAATGAGAGAAAATTAGCTTATTCTTCTGTGGAAATTTTAGATGTGTGTTCCATATCGCATCAGCCTGAAAAATGTATGACTATGAATCGTATTTTTTGCATGGTTATTAGAGAAGGATTACAGCGGTATCGTTCTCTCTGTTGTTAGATGCATTACTCTCAATCTAACTTAGCCGACTTGGGGGACTTCCGCTAGTTTATCTGATATAGGAGAAATTCGTTTCTTACATTTGAAACATACGATTCCGATACGTATCCTACGACTGGCTTTTCTCACATTCACTCGATGAAGCTTAATTGAATTTTACATTCGCTAATATAACGGTAATTTCTCGTAATTATTTCTTGCACTCAAGATTTCTTAACGAATGTGTCTTTCATTATTTTTCCGGGACTTTTCTTGCTTGTGTCCCGCATTTAAAATTAGGTTCTGTCAGCAACTCGACGTTACCTTCGCGCACTGCTGGAAAGTAAATACATCATCTGAATGCCAGTAATTAGCCAATCAGCTTTCGACACGAGCTTCCGAATAACATTCCTGGCACGTCGTTTCGAGCGGTTTTAATCAGAAACTGAGAAATGACGATAGCTTTGGATCATCTCGACGAAGCCAATTATCGATCTTCCAAGATACGGAAGTTTTTCCAAGAAAGGCACACGTGGCAGGAACGAGAATTTAAGAGGCAGATAGCTGTTTTTCCATTTAAATACTTTATCATTGCATGCCCATTAGATGCAGCAGGGTACTGGTACGTAAAAGTATTTTTGGTAGGACGATTTCTGCACAAAATATTTAAATCAATGTTAAATTTCTCCTCATTGGTACATACATTTTTAATTTTTAGCCCAAAGGGGCAATTTGCCCAGAAGGGCTATTTCGTTTTGGCATTTCGCTTTGGTTCACTCTAAACGGCGTTTCACTTTTTGAATTGTTGCCACCAAATATTAGAGCCCTGCATTATATTTAAAGAGATTAAATAATGAAGAATCTGCATAAATGTATGTATGTTTCTCGCATTGTGATAAAACAACGGTACCCAGAGCCATCCAATTTTGAATATTGAACGTTTCCACCCGAATATGGGCATCTGGAAGCCCAAATTTGAAATTTGGAATTTGTTTTAGTATCGATTTCATATTTTGTAAAACTTTTAACGAATTTTTGATTAACAAACTCAAGGATTTCAAAGCGAGGAATGGCAACGTTGTACAGAAAAAACCTTTTTATCTCCAGCGCGTGAGGCTGAGTATCGGAAATTCTAAAGATATGCTGTTTTTAAATTATTTTGGGATACTGCTGTTGAATTGAATTTTATGGTTTTAAGTGCGAAGAACAATGATATTTAATAAATAAATGTAATGCACAAAACGTTAAAAAAACGCCCCTTTGGGCTAATATAAAATCTGAAAGCTTTCAGATTTTTGTTCTTTTAATTTATGTGATAAAAAATTTTAAAAAGTTTGAAAGACACTGGGTTAGAGGATACGTAGTCAAATCGCACGCTTTGGGCCGATATTCATTGTTGTAAATAGTTTTGTTTTTGAAACATCATTCCAACTGGAAACAGAAATTTCGCTACGAAGCGATTTTTTTTTTTTTTTGAATGACCACTTATTCCATTTTTGAAGTTATATGTGTTGTAATCTTAAATAATTTCAAACTGGGCTCCATTTCTGCCACTTAAAATGGCGAAAGTACTTTTAGAATTGGCGAACAAGTAATGAGAAATCAAGACAACAGAAATATAATGCGGTTTTTTTTTGTTAAAAGCGAAATGCATGTGAGGAGACAGTTTACATTTCATGAATTACTGAGTATTTATTAGTAGTCACACTATTTGTATAGGAAAATTAATGCGTAATTTCTTTGTACGAAAAGTGTGTTTAATTGATAGTATATTAAATAGAGCGTTTCTGTTCCGTTAAGAATAAAGAAAAATATTTCATTTTTTTCAAATCAGTGCTTTATTCTTCACACGAATAAAAAGCTTTTTACATTTTTATAAAGATCGCTATATCTCTTCTTTTTCTTTTTCTCTCCTCCCTTTTTTTCCCAGATTATTTTTATAAAAATCGGTTTATAGTTGCAATCAAAATCCAGGGCGGGGGTTTGGAAACTGGAGGGGAGTCAATCTTGATTTTTACGTGTGAAAAAAGAAAAGAATATTATATATATCATAACCACATTAAAAAGCTGTGCGTCATAGTCACGTATTTTCTTGAATACAGCGCAAAAGCAATAATAATTATTTATTCATGTTCATAGTAAATAACCACATTAATATAAAATGCAGTGCCTTTATTAAATAGCTTGAAACATTTCATTCTATTCAAACATTGGTTTATTGCTTTAAAAATTGCAATAAACGTGAGATTCTTAATAAATCTACTTGCGGCGTTGCGTTCGATTTTTATTCTAACATGGGGCTTCTATAAGCATCAAGTTTGACCATCCCTGGATTCGAGTTTAGCTTTTACTCTGACATAGTATAGAGCATTTTGAAAATTACTGGGTGCTTCAAGTCGCTTTTGCTATTCTTGTCCTTCACATCACGAGTGCTTATACATTTATATGTCCGGTTTATACGTTTCTGATAGTTTTTCCGTTAATATCACTCCTGCGTCCTCAAAATTGTTGTTGTACTGCAAATTCTTATTCTAGGTAAATGACTTAATTGTTTAATATTTGATCACAAAACATGGAAGTAGGAACATGTTGTCTTTTCATCGGAAAACGACTGAAAATTTAATGTAAAACTCCTTAAGGGGGGAAAAAAAAGAAAGAAAAAAAAGCTCAAAGCTTTCAGACGCCCAAAGGGACTCCCATCCATACGTACGTACAGACGTCGCGAAAATATCTCTTTTGAATCCATTTTAATTCCATTTTTTAGGAAAAAAAGGTCCTGTGTTCTGAGCGTACTTACAGATGTCATGAAAAGAAAAAAAAAGTGTTTAAATTACGCCCAAAGGATATTTTTTTAACGTGTTGTGTGTTACCTTTATTTATTAATTATCATGACCTTCGCATTTAAACCATAAAATTCAATTCAACAGCAATGTCACAAAATATTTAAAAAGAGCGTATCTTTAGAATTTCCGATACACAGTCTCGCACGCTGGACATAAAAATGTTTTTTTCTGTACAACGTTGCATTGCTCGCTTTGAAATCCTTGAGTTTGTTAATCAGAAATTCGTTAATGTTTTACAAAATATGAAATCTATTATAAAACCAATTCCAAATTTCAAATTTGGGCTTCCAGATGTCCATATTCGCAGTATGATTACGTCATTCAAAATTGGATGGCTCTAGGTACCGTTGTTTTATCACATTTGGAGAAATATACATACATTTAAGCAGATTCTTCATTATTTAATTTCTTTAAATATAATACAGGGCGATAATATTTGGTGGCAACAATTTGGAAAGTGAAACAATGCTTGCATTGAATCAACGCAAAATGCCAAAACGAAATTAATAGTCCTTCTGGGCAAATTGCCCCTTTGGACTAAAAAAATTTTTCAAATGGAATCGGGACGAGAGCGGTCAAAATCGTTGAAATATGACACCAGAAATATTTCGCGATTGCAATATTTCCTTTACTTAGTACAAGGAAGCAAAAAGTCTGTAGCTTTGAACGGACTTGGTGATAATTATAGTGCTTCTTAACTTTTAAAACATCTCTTTTGCAACGCAAGATAATAGGTGTATCATGCTAGACAAGCCTTGTCTTGCTACAAAGAACAAAATGAAAAAAGAGCTATCAAAAAAGAAACTGAATGTCTGCTTTTGACGAAAGAGATTGAGAATCTCTATAGACAACTGAGTAATTACTCAGCGGTTTAATTTATAACCTCATCGGTTAACCATGGCTTGTCTTTCAGTATAGTTTCCGTTTAAAACTGCACACGCAACACCAAACATCCATTTCTCGATAAAGAAGACATTTCAACTGGCCTACGCACACCGCTACCGTCGCTCCTTAAAAAAAAAAAAAAAAAAAAAAAAAACTTCCCCTCGTCAACTGTAACTTCAGCTGGCGCCTACTCACTCTCCACTTCGAAACTTTTTCTCCGACTGTGCCACTTGTTAGACCCCCTTCTTACATTTTTTTTTTTTCGTTCTTTGTTTCCAAAGTCAATTCCTCTCGGCTCAGGCCGTCACCGATAAGCAAGTTTTCGAAACTGCGGCCAACAACGATTCTCCCCGAGTGATTGAACGTCTGCGAGAAGAATTTTCTCGGGGTGGTGGGTGAGCGAAGGCAAGAAGGCCACACATGAGAGGAACCCTCCAAGAAATGTTTTATTTATTTCGTTCAGCTCGGGGGCCCGGAGGAATTTCCTGCTATCTTTACGAGGTACCGAAAAGAAGGCGGGACGTATTTTGGGGGATTTTTAGGGGATAATAATTTAGTTTACTGACTTCGTTAAGTCTGTTACAGGGAGGGTGCGATCTGTCTAAGTGAGCTATCCGTGTCTTCTGAAGCCACCTGTCATTAAGAAGATTAATCTCGTTGCTTAAGCATCTGCAGTTATTATGTGGTTTCCTGAAAACTAATAAGACAAAACTTGCCCGTACTCCGCTCTCAAGCGTAGTAATTTTTCAGAATTTATTAAGGCTTGGCTGTCAGCGTGTTTTCATAATGTACACTGAGCACAAAAAAAAAAAAAAAGGGGGGGGGGGACAGTTCTAAATCTCCCATTCTATTGGGCCGATTGATGAAATTCAAATTGCGTTTTTCATGTCTCGAAAGCATGACCTGGGATGCATATTAGATTTATATATAGCATTGTTTAATATAGGTATTTTGACACAAAATCGGACCTTTTCTGAAATGACATGCCAATTTTTTTCCCATATTTCGATTCTGCGTCTGATATTATGCCTAAATATTAAATTTTGTAAAATTTGGTGCGAAATTTACGGAGAAATTTTTGAAAATTTATATTGGCGCATTTTTTTCCCCCCAGTTTGCATCAAGAATTCCTCCACTTGGCGAACTTCGTAATTTATAGCAACCTGATGTTTTCCTTCCTTTTTTTTATTGTATACGAGGGAGGCAAAAGGGTCACGTTCATTACTTTCAAATAATTTTAACAAAGTGCGTAAACCACATTTGGCGTTATTATCGCTTGTAACGAATGTGCTAAATTTCAAAACACGCCAATGCGTAAATTTACGTGTATCTTAAGGAGTTTTGAATAGAAAACTCTTTAATTTTTTGCAGGTGTGCCTAGAAATACATCTACTTTAACATGATGATAAAAATTTTATAGGTCATAATACAAAAATTTTTTCTAAAAATTTATAAAAGTTATTTAAAAATGGAAATTCAAAAAATAAATCATGGAAAATGTGCGAATTATATTTGGATTAAGTCCAAATTTCGAATTCTGGAAGAAGGAATCGAGTGCGTTTAATAAAAAAAGGATATTAATGAATATATATCAAATTCAATTAACATGGACGAGCTAAAATTTTGAGAGCTAATTTTTTAAAAACTATGCTTGGGATTTTTACAAAACTTGGCTTTTTTTCATCATTTGAGTCGTAGAATCGAAATATGGGGAAAAATTGGCACGTCATTTCAGAAAAAGTCTGATTTTGTGTCAAAACACCTATATTAGAACAATGCTATATATAAATCTATTATATATCCTAAGCCGCGCTTTCGAGACATAAAAAACGCAAGCTGAATTTCGTCAATTGGCCCAATTGAATGGGAGATATAGAACTGTGCAAGCAAAAGGGAAAAACATCGCTTTTTTCCCCCACTCTTCGTTTTGTTTTCACTGATAAAATACATCTGAAAGGACATTTTTAATGAAAGATAATTTATTGTAATTTATCATAAAATGTTTCTAGTCAGGAAATGGAATATATTCATATATTGATATTAAAGTTTCATAGAAATATTAGATTTCCAATATTTTTATTTTACTGCGTAATTTTTCTCTTTACAGATTGGCTTAATTGATTCTTTACAGATTGGAATTTAATTGTCGCACTTAGTAATATTGATGGACAGTATATGCTGTTCATTTAGGAGATGAAAAACTTCTCCTTTTGATGACGATGGTAGGTTCACATCGAAACGAAATGGTTGGCTCTGTGGTGGTTTCGTGTTCGCTCCCATGTATTAAGTTTCCATGTTGTAACATGCAATTTCCTGTAGAAATTCCTTCATGAAGATATCTATCTATATCGCCTTACATGAATATTTCTCCTGTATTTTGCCTTATTCAATTATAACAGTACTTAAATTTTTGATGACATTTAAAACCATCTGATATTGCTTGAATAAACAAAACAAATTATTTTTTCAGAACAAACAGCATGGAAACGCAGGGTGAAAACAACATTTTTTAGGTGTTAGTGATAGGATAGACGAATCATTATTACTGCCTTTCGGATTTCTTCAATATACTGTTTGTTATGAATGTTGTACATATGTAAATAATTTTATTGAAATAGTATGTGAAATTGTATTTTTTGTGTGATGTAACGTGAAATGAATGAAAGAGACGAAGCTCTGCCAGAAAAATAAGATTACAGGTTGCAGATCTGTTTAACATTAAGTCAATGGCTATCTTGCGAAATTGGCTACATATCGCCAAGCTGGCTACAATTTTGGCGACGTATTTTTGTCGCCAAATTGGAGGTCCCTGTGTAAATGTATTGTGCTTGAGTAAATGTAATTGATCTGTATATATAGCTGTAACCGTATCCAGGCCCTCATTATGCCTTCCATTAATTTCGAGAAGTGGAAGGTACTAGAGATTTCTCGACGGCCGGGGGAAAACTGTACAAGACCTAAGAGAGTATCAGTTTCTCAATTGTTTACTTCAGCATGAGTTCGGAATGAGGAGAGATCTCCGTGGAAGCTTCGCTTTTTTAGATGCGCTTTGCATTGCGTTGTGGTTAACGTTTTTAGTGGTTTGGAGTGTAACTCCTGATTGTACACTGTGATACTGAGAAGAGCTGTACGAGTATTTTCGTAGAAAGTTCCAAAATTGTATGATTTGATATATGCAGTTTATTGGTCATTCTATTCCAGTGTAGATTATAAACATGGATACTACGCAATAGAATTACAGCTTTTCGAAGCGTCAATTAGCCTATTATGGAAGCGTGGGTGCGGTATCCATCGTAAAGCAGACATTTAAATCTAAAAAAAGTGTCCAGCGAAATATTTATCTTGCTAATGATCTTCCTCAAATTAGAGTCATTTCTGTTGCACTTGGCGTTATCTTAATACTGGCCATATTCCAGTTGGCGAGGTGAAGCTATTTGTTATTGTATAATCCTTTTGGGGAAAGTCACAGAAGCGTGAAAGAAGACATCTGACAACGTCACGTTTCTCTTTCGTGACACTGAATAACATCTATTGTGCACTTGGCGTTCATTTCGATTCCTAAATCTTGAAATATAGGAGTCATATTTTAAAGTCATGTTATGTAAGCAGTTCCAAATCCGTCCCGAGTATCTGAACTTTTTTTTGCATTTCGACGTTGCAGTATATTGAATGTTTTAGAACTGTGGTCCAGTTTCAGATTTCCATGTATGAATAAAATTTGTGAATTTGCTGTCTGTCGAAAATGGCTAATTGTTACGTTTACTATCAAAAACAAAAATCTTTTAAATTTTTCTAACAAATAATTAAAAAAAAATAACCTCAGTTCTTTGATTGCATCTTCTACATAGGCTGTTTCGCACATTTTTTAGACCATTTTTTTTGGCTCTGCT
>KK118429.1:241911-252469 GCA_000611955.2 Stegodyphus mimosarum
AACATATTTAAAAAATTATTATAATTTTTTTATATTTACCTTTATTAATTAAATATCATGTTCTTTGCACTTAAACCATAAAATTCAGTTCAACAGTAATATCGGAAAATAATTTTAAAATGAGCATATCTTTAGAATTTTCGATAGACAGTTTCCCGCGCTGAAGATAAAAAGTTTTTTTCCCCCTGTAGAGTGTTGCCATTGCTCGCTTTTAAATCGTTGAGTTTGTTCATCAAAAATTCGTTAAAGTTTTACAAAATATGAAATCGATAATAAACAAATTTCAAATCTGGGCTTCCAGATGCCCATATTCGTAGTAGGATTACGTCATTCAAAATTGGATGGCTCTAGGTACCGTTGTTTTATCACAATGTGAGAAACATGCATACATTCATGCAGATTCTTCATTATTTAATTTCTTTAAATATAATGCAGGGCGATAACATTTGGTGGCAGCAATTTGAAAAGTGAATTGGACATTTATAGTGAATCAACACAAAACGAAAACAGTAGTCCTTCAGGGATATAGCCCCTTTGGACTAAAAAATCAACTGCTTGGAATTTTTTTTTACTGTAATTTTATTTCCTCTGAAGACAAAAAGTAGTGAATTTCTTGAATTTGCTTGCACTGCAGAAAACATTTTCTGATTTCCTTCTCTGCACCTTCGTAGCGCAGTCGCTGTAAATCTCACATGGCTTCTCTCTTCTTGAAGTAAATCGTTTCAGTGCACTTAAAAATACCTTTGTTGAGAGATATTCTACTACTTCAAGATGTACTGCTTTGACTACAAAGCACACAAATAAGCACACGTAGCATTTAAATGATTTTTGTCCATGTCCTGCACGATGTTTGATCATGAATGGTCCTGAATAGTCTATTCCAATTCTATCAAATGGTCGCAATTGTGTTACTCTAGATGTTGGTAGATCAGCCATTATTTGACTTGCCATTTGAGCTTTATGTTTGCAACATGTAACACAAGTCTTTATTAATTTCCGAATAACAGATCTAGCAGCTTTGATGCAAAACTACAGTCCGATTAAAGATAGAAGTCCTGGTGCTGCATATAGATATTTGTCATGAAAGTGTGTAATTATTATTTCGTCACATTGTGTTTTGAAGACAATAAGATTGGATGTTTTTCATTTTCTGATAGATGAGCGTTTTTCAATCTTCCTCCTACTCGTAACACTTTGTTATTATCTAAAAATGGACTCAAGCTAAGGAGATTGCTGTTTTTAGGTAAATCGTTTCCCATCTCCAAACACTGAATTTCTTTACTAAAGTTCAATCGTTGTACTATTCGAATAATACAGTGTTGCGGATCGAATTTCGTTGCTAGATGAAAATGATGTATTTCTCTCCAGACGTGCTACCCTTGAATTTGATATGAATCTTAATATTCAAGCAAATGTGCGTTGTAACTTCGAAAATGAAGCTATCTTTGATAATAGTAAGTTCCTGTACAGGTTCAGAAACTACAAATGATACTGTTTTACGTGCTTCTGGTAGTGTTTTCTTATCGATAGGGATATGTTTCAACAAAGAAACTTCATTGCATTTTAACCAAGGAGGTCCATTCCACCACAATTCATGAGAAAGTAGTTCTGCAGGAAATAACCCACGATAACCACAATCAGCAGTATTTACCTTTCCATGAACGTGACTGCAATTCTCAGATGGTAAAATGGTTTGTATGTCAGAAACTCTGTTGGATACAAATACTTGGCACCTTGTAGGATCTGACCTTAGCCATGACAATACGATTTGTGAATCACTCCACGCGTGCACTGAATGAAAATTTATAACTAATGCAGCTCGAACAGCCTGAATCAAGCGTGCTAACAATACTGCTGCACATAATTCTAGTCTTGGAATTGTGATAGGTTTCAGTGGTGCTACACGAGTTTTAGCTGTTACAAGTTTAACACTAATGCTAGAGTTGTTACAAGTTTTGACATAAATAACGGCTGCGTAGCCTTTTTCAGACGCCTCACAAAATCCGTGAAGTTCACATCGGAAATAATCAGGTAACAGTACTTTTCTAGGTACACTTATGGAATTCAAAACTTTAACTTGTCTACATAAACCTCTCCAGTTTTGATCAATCTCTTCTGGTACAGAGTCATCCCATGACAAATGTTATTTCCAGAGTTTCTGAAGGATCATTTTAGCGAGAATTACAAAAGGCGCTATCCACCCCAACGGATCGAATAACCTTGATACAAATGACAAACCAATCCTTTTAGTGGGAACACCTTGATAATCTATTACACCAAAATTATATTTGAATTCATCATTGTCAGAATGCCATTCCAATCCCAGAACCTTTAATGCTTTGCCCTCTATTACACGATAAATATTAACACTATCTGTGTTTATTAAACCAACAGTTTTTAACAACGGTAGTTTACTTGTCGACCATTTATGGAGCTCAAAGCCATCCTTTTGTAGCAATTGCTGCAATTTATCTATCAAAGCGATACCTTCTGAACTATCCTTAACACCAGTTAGTATATCATCAACGTAAAAATCTCCTAAAACTACACTCGTTGCTTTCGGAAAATTCAGTCCTTCATCAATCGCTAATTGACTCAAAACTTTGGTTGCAAGATACGGAGCAGCTGCAGTTCCATATGTGACAGTATTTAAACGACAAACTTGTATTTGTTTATCTGAGCTATCTCTCCACAGTATTTTTTGAAAGTCTCGATCTTGTTTGTGAACCATTATTTGTCTATACATCATTCGAATATCAGGAGTTAATTGCAATATTATGAAGTCTAAATTTTAATAAAACACAAATTAGATCATCTTGTGTTTTTGGACTTATCATTAATGTATCATTTAAAGAAACATTTGTGGCTGTTTTAGCACTTCCATCAAAGACGACTTTTAAGTTTTGTTGTTAAGCTAGATTCTTTCAATATGAAGTAATGTGTTATATAATAGTGTTTATTCTCTAATTTACGATCTGTGTTTGACACTACTTCTACATGTCCCAGTGAAAAAGATTCTTTCATAGATTTAATATACTGGTTGTAAATTTCTGGCATAGATAGCAGTCTCTTCTCTAAATACTGAAATCTTCTGTACGGCATTTCACGTGAATCACCTAACACATCTCTATTATGTTTGAATGGTAATGCAACTGAATAACGGCCTGTTTTATCTCGAAAATGAAAACTTTCAAAAGTTCTTCACAACGTTTTTCTTCATCTGTTAAAGGCTGTACATTTGGAAATTTTTCCAACTCCCAAAAAGAATTTACCAATTCATCTGTATTTGCATTCACATGATTTACATATACTGACTCAGTTGTATGTGAATCATAATTTGTAGTACCCGAAATTATCCATCCCGGCCTCGAATTAATCGCGAAAGGAAGATCTGGACCACGTTTGACAAGTTCTCCCGTCATTAAATGCAGAAACACATTTACACCAAGTAAAATGTCAGTTGGTTGTGACTTGTAAAATAATGGATCAGCTAATTTTAAATCACTGAAGTTGTCAAAGATAACTGGTGGTAAAGACACGTAGAGAATATTACCTGTCACCTTATCCTATACAAACGCTGATGTTGATACGCGAATATCACTTTTAAAATGAGAGGTGACTAATAAATCGACTTCCCCATCACTCACAGTATTAAATTCTAAACAAGACACAGAAATGGAATTATCTTTCACTCGTAATCCTAATTTCTTCACACAGTCTCTTGAAATAAATGATCTCTGAGATCCAGTGTCACATAAACATCTACACTTCACAAACTGTTGTTCAGAATTTTGAACTTTTATCAATGCAGTACACAACAAAATGTGACTACGTTGATTACTTTCAAATCATAATGAGAGGCACAAACTGTTGATGAAGCATCCTTAATATTCGTTGATTCATTACTTTTAGGGATAAATTGTTTATGCAGAGACATACTGTTTAACTGAGTTTTGTTCTTTAAATTATTTACAATATGCAAAATACCGTGATGCTTCTTAAAGCAATGTTGACACGTATTTAAACTCTAACATTTTTTGAGAAAGTGCAAATTAGATAAACAATTAAAACAATAATGATTAGATTTTACGAAGTCTATTCTTTGCTGACGATAAATTTTAAAAATTCGAGCATTTGGCTAAACTATGATATTCTTTGCAATAAACACAACCCAACGTAGCTACCGAAACATTACTCTTATACTGAGACGCAGATTTAGGTATCTTATTATTTGTTGATTTGCTGTTTTGAAGTTTCTTGCATAGTTCTTTAGGAATTGAATTAATGTCGTAAGTTTCGGAATCTCATTATATTTTAGCTGATGTTCCCACCACAATTTTGTAGAAGGATCTTCTAACTTTTAAAATAGCAATAGCTGATTCATTTTGAATAGTTTGTAAACTTAAGAAACACAATTAACTAAGTTTCTGCAGTACCCAAAATAAATCTCACAATCAGAATTCAATGTTATATTTCATATAAACATAATGCCATCCGTATATAATAGCAGGAAGAATTACACTTCTCACGGTTTACAGTTGCCCGAAGGTTTGAAGAGGTAAGGCTATAAAGACCCGCTGTTTGCTTCCCGTTGACTTCAGGACGCAAGAGAGAGCGTTTAGCATGGTGCAGACACCACGCGCCTTGGACTACACTTCAGTGTAGTCGCAATTCAGCCTGGACACTAATTCTCAACGTAGCTATATCTGGAAAGAGCCTGGAACATACCATTCCTCCCTCATCAGAGAAAAGAACCTTGTACGGTGGTGGAGGTGTGATGGTTTGGGCAGGCATTATATTGGACGGCTGCGCACTCCTGCATGTGTTTGACAAAGGTTTCTTGACTGTTATGCTGTACAAAGAGCAGATCTTAAAGACCAGTTTTCGACTTTTCAGAGTGCAGTTGGCTCTGGTTTCCTGTTAATCCGCGAAAACGCTGTTCCGCATATTCGCCGCATTAATTGGCCAGCTAGATCTCCTGACGTTAACCCTATAGAACATGTCTGGGAGCTTTTGGGGGAAGCAATTTTATCTCGCCGTTCCCCTTACCATCACGCTCCGTGACCTGCCTAGCTGTGAGAGGCAACCAATAGCCATATTAGACTCATTTTCGGTTCGATATCCCAACGTGGATTTTGGACATCCCTGCACTAAGAGCTCTGCTGATAATCATGCATACATAAAATGGCTTCTGAGCGGTACACTGCGGGAGAGGGAAGAAGGACAATTGTATATCTCCCGTTCTAATCGTCCGTTTGAAATTCGTCAAACGGAACTGGGCCGGTTAACGAAATTCGACTTGCCTTTTTCATATCTCGAAAGCGTGACTTAGGATATGTATTAGATTTATATAATAGTATTTCTGATATATATATTTTGACACAAAATCGGACTTTTTCTGAAATGACATGCCGATTTTTTCCATATTTCGATTCTACGACTCAAATTATGCCAGCCACGTTTTGTAAAAATCGCACGAGTAGTTAGTTCTTAAAAGCTTTCAAAATTTTAGCTCCTCGATATTAATTTAATTTCGTATATATTTATTAACATCTTTTTTTTTAATAAATTTATTTGATTCTTCCTTTCATATTTCGAAATTTAGGCTCATTCCAAATTAAATTCGCCAATTTTTGATGATTTATTTTTTAAATTCGTATTTTTAAATAATTTTTATAAATTTTTCGAAAAAAATTTTGAATTATAATCTATAAAAGTTTTGCCTTCGTCTTAAAGTAGGTGTGTTTCTAAGCATACCTGCAAAAAATTAGAGTTTGTTATTAAAAATTTCCTAAGATATATGTGAATTTACATTATGGCGCGTTTTAAAATTTGGCGTATTTATTATAAGCGATAATAACGAAAATGTGGTTTACGCACTTTGTTAAAATTATTTGAAAGTATGAACGATGACTTTTTTTTCGGTTCCTCTGCAATGGGGCGGGGGAACTGAAAAGTTCCAGATTTTAAATTACGTTCAAAGGGGCGTTTTTTTAACGTTTTGTGTGTTACCTTTATTTATTAAATATCATGTTCTTCGAACTTAAACCATAAGATTCAGTTCAACAGCAATATCGCAAAATAATTTTAAAATGAGCATATCTGTAAAATCTCCGATACACAGTTCCTCGCGCTGGAGATAAAAAGGTTTTTTTTTCATCTTCACCGCCCCTCTACAGTGTTGCCATTGTTGGCTTTTAAATCGTTGAGTTTGTTAATAAAAAATTCTTTAAAGTTTTGCAAAATATGAAATAGATAGTAAAACAAATCCCAAATTCGGGTTTTCAGATGACCATTTTCAAGGAAAGGAAAATAGGTTGCTATAAATTAAGAAGTCCACTAAGTGAATTGCTTTTGGCGAAAACTTAAAAAAATTTTTAATTTCTGCATAAATTCCTCACCAAAAATTACGAAATTTAATATCCAGGTATAATTTGAGTCGTAGAATCGAAATATGGAAGAAAATTGGTATGCTATTTCAGAAAAAGCCCGATTTTGTGTCAAAATACCTATGTTAGGACGATGCTATATATAAATCTAATATATATCCTAAGCCGCGCTTTCGAGACATGAAAAACGCAATTTGAATTTCGTCAACGGCCCAGTAGACCGAGAAATATAGAACTGTTCCCCACTTTTTTTTGTACACTGTACATCTTTCTCTATTATAATTACACATTCATATCAAATTTCATTAAAATATATCCATAAGTTTTCATAAATTTGACATGATGTGCAGATTTTATTAGTTTTGCACATGAGTGTATTCTGTAGTATTCAAGTAATTTAGGTGATGTATACCTTTTGGTATGGAAATGTTTTTCTTTTCCTTCCAAATAACTATTTTGTGGTGTTGAAAATTTTACGAAAAATGCTTCTTCAGTGTTTTACGAAAAATCATTTAACTGTAAAAGTACCATAAAATTAATTGCTTCTTTACAGTCACATTTACATACAAAACACAGAGGTAAAAAAATCCAGTGGCAAATAAATTCAAACAATGCTCCTTGCATCTATAACATTATTTACTAAGGCTTATATATTATATCAATAAATCTTTATTCTTTGAGTGGACACCTAATTTTTAAAATGATTTTTATCATCTTTGAAAGCGAAGGAGGTACTTCAGAGGTTTGGTTGAAGCAAACGGCTCCTGTTGCTTATAAGGTTTGACAGCTTTGTGGGCCCATGACAGCTATTTCCTGATTATGATGACACTGGAGCGTGGTGAACAAGACGCTGCTACGCTAGACGGGGAACAAATTTCTGACGGTATAATGGAGAGAGGTAGATAAAGAAGAGATATTTATATAAAGCAAAACTCGTCGTAAATAATTTCTTCGGCGCCCCACTACGGTTTTGCTGTTTTTCTCCTTACTTTCTATTCAGTAAGTGTGGAGAAAATTTATTCAGAAATGTATCGTCTAGACTTATTGCGAAAAGAGTCAGACACCGGAAAAATAAACTAGTTTGTTTATTAAGTTATAATTTTTATCCTGAGATTTAGATTTGTATTTTCTAAATTCTTGAGTCGCTATCTTGGTAGAATTTTCTCTCCGAATTAAATAAAACTAGAAAATTCCAATCTGAAAATTTCAAATTAGTTTAAATATTACTATAAGTTTATTTACTGTTAAATAAAAATTAAACTTTCTTGAAAGGTATGTAATTTACGATGTTAGGAACATGTTTCGTTACTTACGAAAATGCTGTAAGTGTTTATAAAATTATCATTTAATTATACTGTAAATTAAATGTATTTTAATTTTTATCAATTAGATGTGTTATTAAAGGAAGTAAAATAAAAATATAAGACTACCACTTTTATATTTTCTTCACACATCTCTTTCTCGTTTCAGTGGATTCGACATCTAATGATAGAATTATAGGTTAGGTATCCATTTTTAATCACATAATATATTTAAATTTTTAATTTTAAAAATAATTGTGTCTTAATAAAGATTATGTAATATAATTAGTACTTACCTTATTCAACTATTAGTAATTGTAGTCACAAAATACGACTCTTATAATTATAATGATTAGAAGAATAGCGAACTACAAATGCAAGCAACAATTGACATTTGATACTAGCTATACATCCACCACTGGCCGGTAAAATTGCGCGTGCATAACCTGCATAGTAGTTTACGTACGTAGTGCAAAATCTCTCTAATATAGGACTCTCCCGATTAAATTCTATACATTTGACTTACGGGTTTATCAGTTTTCTATATTATAAAGTATAGATTATATAATAATAAACTCATTAATAAATCTCATCCAGCAATGCGAGCTTAAAATAAATATATTTTTAATTGTTTGAGTAATTCATTATTTATCCATTTTCGTCAAAAGTAATTTGCTTTAAATTTCGAATTTTTTTGGGGGGTGGGGGTTAATTTTGATGATAACGCAGGGCCCGATTGGGCCAAAGAACCTCTATGTACATATTCTACATATTCTTTGGCCGGGCGGCGCTTCTTGGCTTTCACATAAGCATTGAAAAACAAGACGCTTTGTGTTCGATTTTTTTTTATTTTGTTTTCCACTGTGAACAATTTTTACTGCCTTTTGAAGTAATTTCTACAAAATTATTTAAAAACCTGTATATATAGCAAATATTATCTTCAGTTCAGAAGCAACGAGGACTTATATCCGAGGAGCGAGTGGTTTTTAATTGGAGCTCAGTCCTGGAGTGAAAAAGAGAAGGAAAGTCACGCACTTAAGTTGTTAGTTTCTCTTCGCTTCGCGTAACAAATATTTCCTTGTTAGAGACGCCTGACTCCTTTTATGATTACATTAATGACCTCAGTTCTTCTAATGAAGCATCTTGACAAACAGATTAACAAGGAGGATTTAAATTAATCCCCCTAATAACCGAAGCATGTTGTCAAGCATTTCTTCCCAATTGTCGAACTTAAGCGTCTTGTAATCTCTCCTTTTCGGTTGGGCCTGCTGTCGAGTAATTATGAAATGAAAAGTAAGCTGAAGATCCTAATCCTTTGTTAGATATTTTTTAGTATAATTAATTTCAGATTAAGTGGCGTAATTCCGTTTCTCGAGGTGATATCTTTTCAGCTAGTTAAGATTCTCGCTGTTTGTTTTCTTCGGTAGAAGCTTAATTTTCTGGGATAAAAAAAAATGAAGCTGACTGCGAAAGAAATCACTTTTTAAAAGCGTGGGATTTTCTAAGAATGTTTTGAATATTTTAATTTCTTTAAGTGTTGTTTGTCTTAATTTTGTGTAATGGCCTTTGACCGGGTACGGTGCTGAGTGCCATATAGTGCTATCAAAGTCCTTCTTACCTAATACAGAATACATCTTTTGAGTCTTGATAAATGCTTAGAAGGAAAGAAATTATAATACGATCTTCAAAAAGATGTAAATAAGTAACCTATTCGCCTAGACATCTTTATGAGGATTTTTGTTTTGGAAAACTGTGGCTGGCTTGCCTAAATGTGTTGGCACAGTTCCAGTTATTCCAGTTGTAGGACTTATGATATAGATTGTCAAGTTGATGTCATTTAATCTGAAGCTTATATTAAGACTTCTGATACTAAGAACGGTTATAAGTTCAAGACAGCAGTGTAATGGTAACAAAGTGCATGATGTGGTTTTCGATTACAGCCTGGGGCAGCGCTAGGCATTTGTCGCTTTGTGCAGTCTCTAAGGATCCTAAATTTTGCTGCCCGGTATCTCCAATTTTTAAAAATTGTGCCAAACGTAAATTTTATTTTCGGTGCTTCTCTCAGTTCTAAAAATTTTGTCGCTTCTTCATTCTGCCCTTCGGCGCTGGCGCCGTCCCTGGTCCCAACGAAGGCTTATTGGTCTTATTGGCGTCCCTGGTTTTATTGGCGACATGAAGCCGAAATGGTTGCACTATTTTTAATGAGACCCAAAACGTTTATTTTCCTTTCATTTATAAAATACTAGCCGCTGCGCGGCCAGCCTTCGTCTGGCTTTTAAGTGTACCGGAAAAATGCCTAAAGAGAAAAACAAAGAACAACGTTAAAAAATCAGTTGAAAATGCATTACATATAAAAAGCATATAATGAAATAAGCAATAGCCCTTAATACAAATATTAATCATCCTAATAAATAAATTAACCAACTTCCTGCTGCCTTCTCTAGACAAACGTCCAGTATCCAAGAGAAACATTAAATTTAAAAACAGCACAGAATTATCGCCCTCATTTTTCCGTGCTGATATCAGCAACAATGGCTGTGTGCCATTGTTGTTCATATAATGAGAGAAAATTATCAATTTGATACTATTTCATCTTGTCTAGATGCATCTTGTGTACCAGATTTCATAGGCCTGGGTCTATTAGCTTACGCGCAGTACGAACGAAAGACACCTACACACACAGAAAGATTCGCCCTTTTAAATATAGATCTATAAATTGATTAAACAATTTACCTTTGCAAAAAGAAACAATCTTTCAATTTCTTAAACTGTTCAATAGAGTAAAATCTCGCTTTTTAGTAAAATCCCATTATGTCTTAAAAGGACGCGATTTCGTCAGAAAACACAAAATTTAAAAAAAAAAAAAAA
>KK118429.1:252796-310653 GCA_000611955.2 Stegodyphus mimosarum
AAGTGGTATAAACAGATTAAGAATTTAAACAGATTAAAAAATATCATGCAAAACTTTTTTATAATAAAAATTATATATAATTAAAACATAATATTACAATGAAATAAGCAATATCCCTTGATACAAATGTTAATTATCCTAATAAAGTAATTAAACAATTTACCGTTGCAAAAAGAAACAACTTTTTAATTTCTTAAACTTTTCAGTCTCTTAAAAACAGTAACATAAGAAATACGATGAAAAATTGTTGCCAAACCGAAATTTTTAAAAGAATGAAACTATTCAAAATGATGCAATTTCATCAAAAATCTATCAACAACAATAAGAAAGGAAAATTGTTGCCAAAACTACATTTTAAAATATCTGAGATGTGAGAAGTGTATTCGGAAGCTTCATTTAAAAAATTTTAAAAAAATACAAAATATTATTATTTTTCCAAAATTCTTTTTTTAAAAGGAGTCGAAAGGATTAAAGTTCAACGTGTCCAAAAATCAAAGGAAAATAAACAGCACATTTTTTAAAATAAGTTTTTTTAAAAAAAATTCCGCTGAAAAGGTGTTAAGCTCACCTTCCTAAATAAATTCGTATTTAATCGATTTATTGAAATACGAAATTTATTTTAAGTTCGTAAAATAGCTAAGTGTCTACGCTTCACGACGATGTAAAAATGAAATGTATAGAGTGAAATCTTGCTTTCCTGTAGCCCATTATGTCTCAAAATGACGCCATTTTGTCACAAAACATAAAATAAAAAATATTCTAATTCGAATTTCGAAAAAATCGCTTCGAGGTGCACTGGCTCTTGTGTAGATACACCTATGTACCAAATTTCGTGGCCCTGGGTCTATTAGCTTACTCGCAACACGAACGAAAGACACACACACCCACCCACCCACCCACACACACACACACACACACACACACACACAGACTCTTTGTTTTATTATATGTAGAGATGACATTAGCAAACGTTTCTGATAACAGTGAATTTTGTTCAGGCACTGTGAATGACCATTGAAAATAAGGAAAGGAATTTAGGAATGCGTAGTTAAATTGATAAGGAATTAAGTTATGTATGCGTGATGCGGCTGTCTGTGCCATAGCTAACATAGCTCTATAGCATACTCCTTGAAGCTTTTGTTCGTGCGAATGCTTCTTGTGATGATTAGAATTTGTATTTTTATTTTATTATTGATTAATTTGTATTTTATTATTGATTATGCTGTTGTAATACTTAGCCCGATATCTCCTAAATTTAAAAAAATTTGCCAACGTTAAATTTTATTTTCGGTGTTTTCTTAGGCTGTAATGTGACTAAAATGATACTATGTGACTAAAATTATTACTAACTAAATTTATTAAATGATTAAAATTACTATTTATTAAATTACTAACGGCTAGAATTATTACCAAACTATTACTAAATTTAACCAAATGACTAAAACTACTATTTACTAAATTACTAATGACTAAAATTATTACTAAACTATTAATAAATTTACTAACTGACTAAAATTACTATTTACTAAATTACTAATGACTAAAATTATTACTGAACTGTTGTGTGACTAAAAGATACTCTTTTTTTTGGGTGGGGGTGGGGAGGCTACCATGAAAAAAGTAACTCTTTTTATTGAAATTAAATACGCGTAAAGCTCATACACAGATAATGAAATAATTAAAAATTCGAGGCCAGAAATTGCACATTTCAAAGCCATCAATGCCTAGAAATTGCACACTGAGTATTCGCATCAGTAATTGGAAAACCTCTCCCCCAACAACAATGCATGCTTATAAACACTGAGGTAAGGTGTGATAAAGATTCCTAATTGCATCCTTCGATATATTTTGCCAAGCATTTCTCAACTGTTGCTCCAGATCTGAGACATTTTAAGGTGCCTGGCGGCCTACCATATCCCATACATGTTTGATTGGTAAAAAGGTCTGGTGACCTTACTGGCCCCGGACAAGTGTCAACAGCTCGGAGGCAGTCCAGAGATGTGAGAACCAAATGCAGCCTAGCATTATCCTGTTGGGAAATGGCTCCAGGACGGCGTGTTGTGAAGGGTAACGCGAACAGCTACAGGATGTCATTTACATATCGTTGAACTGTTAAAACTGTATGCAGGATGGCTAGGGTCTGCTAGCTATCATAAGAGCACCATCACACCAGAGATACTGGCTGTGTGCCTCAGTAAAATAACGGCGGATTGGGACCTCTGGCTCCTCCACAGACGGACACGATGGTCATCTGCTGCACAAGCGAATTTATTGCTGAGCACTATGCAATGCCATTCAACTGACAGCCATGGTAACGGGCTATTACACCACTCCAGACTACTCTGTTTATGTTAGACAGAGGCTTTAAAGACCGCTGCGAGCGCAACCCGCACCAACGAAGCGCCATGAGATGATAGAAGGTGCCATGGAAGAGGCTGTAGCAAGTTGGATAGCGTACAGTGATGCCGTCGCGGTAGCTCGAGCCTTTCGCACAGTCAATCGATCCACATATTCATGCATCTTCGCTTTCCAGAGCCTTGTTTCTGCCAAAGAGTACCTTGCAGCAACCATTGCTGCCAGTACCTTTGTATAGCCATTTCCGTGAGATGCGTGTGGCGGCAGCCCTCCTCACGCATCACTGCTGCAATCGTCCAATTGTCTATAACTACCGATTCTCTATTGAAGTCGTCCAACTGTCTATAAAGTCTTCGACAGCATTTTAACGGCATTATGGTTGCATCTCCAGGGAATTGCAGCACTAACAACGAGAAAAGTCCTCAGTTGTTACCTGTTTTAAACAGTGCTAATTGCGTAGTAGAAACGTGCGCTATGACTGAAGTTAACGCCTGTTGGCCTTGAAAATCTCTGTTTAATATGAAGGAATATACAAAAGTTTGAGATGGTCGGAGTACTTTTTGGGAGTGCGCTCCCCCCCAAAAGGGTGTATAATTTGTCATAATCGCGAATTCTGATTATAATGTAAACCCTGCTGTGTTGTTTAGAATATTATCATTAGTTATGGCTCGAACTACAGCCAGTGATGAAGAGCTAATATTGCATATTGCACAATTAATATTTCCTCGGGGACCTCTACAAATATAATTAGTGCTCTTTTGTCCATTGCAGAATCCGCAGTCGTCGAATCCGGCAATTTGGGTTTTCTAGTTACTGCTTAAGTTTAGGGAATATTTAATTTCAATGGGAAAAAAATACGCATCGAAAAATGACATAAGTTGATAAATTTGTTATCTAGCTTCTTCGCAAATTAGATCGCAGCTTGGAAGATTTTATAATCGACTTTATTAATGCATAAAGAATATTTAACTAATTAGAATTTTTACTGTGTGGAGCGTAATAAAAAGTTAAATTTTATATTTACATCACCTCGTTACCCACCTTATGAAACTATTCTTAGAAAAATTTCTACATTCTTTTGATAGGCATTGTTATGGGAAATACACGTTTAAGAAAAATATTTAAGGATATAAAATCTATAGACAATTTTTTCCAAACACCCTGTTAGTGAAATATATTTATAATTCATACTATATTACCTTTTATTCTTTTCTTCTTATCATTGTGGACATGATCTGATTTACGTGTACAGCGTATAATTAATAATTTTTGGAATTTTATACTGAAGGTTGAATCAGTGACAGCAATGACGTCATGGGTATGACGAAATGACTGCCATGTATCAGATCATACCCTTTTGTGATCTCCCCGGCAAATCCTGAACATCATTCATCATTCTGAACGTTTCAGAATGAAAGGGAACTTTTTTTGGCTGTGTTCCTAAAGGGTGTAAAGAACGTGATATATGAATGAATAAATAAAAGAGTATGACTCAAAGCTTTAAAAGGAGGTAAAAAAAATTGTGAAACTAAGAAAATGCTATTTCTTTAAAGTGTCAATATTCGATGGATATCCTGAATAATAGTTCGGATATTAAAATATACGATTTGATATTTAAATGTGTTGCAGAATTCTAAACAGAATAACAGAAATGTAAGAGGTATTTTATTAATTGTTAAGTTTTATAAAATTGCTGTTCAAACAACATTGAACACTGGCAGGATTTTCTTTTTCGAGGAGTTCTGAAGTTACATAAGAAAAAGAACAAAACATTGCTTCTAGATTCAAAGATCTAGTACAGCGTTTATGGACTGGAATTCCACGGAACTCTAACGTTCGCAAGAGGTTCTGCAGGAAGTGGTGAGGAATGTGCTAATTATGTGTAAAGTTTTGAGTCCTTATGTCGGGAAGGGAATCTGTAACGTGGATTCGAGCCACTTTCTCTTAGAAATCCTTTATGAAAGCATCCTTCTGCTTAGATAGCCCTAGCATGTTTTGTCATAATCAAATAAACCAAACCTTACATCGGTCTTCCCGAAAGCATGAAAATTATTTCGTGTGTTTTGCAAGGGCAAAGAATTTCAGAAACTTTTGTCTAGACGGATTTTTATTTAAAGAATACTTGTTTGTTTATTTGGTTATGGCAAAGTACACAAGGACTACTGGCCTGAGGAAGCGGAGTTTCAATTGAGGATTTTATTAGGAAAACTAGCTGCTATGCGTACCATACATTTAAAAAAGCGCATGCAACCTGTTCCGCGTGCCGTAAATTCAAGCTGGATCAAAATACCAGTGTTCAACCATCTTCATTTATTCGACCGCTGGTGGACATCATCATTGTTTCAATCAGAAAGATTAGCAAGTAAATATCGTACGTTCGTATCAAATATTTGCTGCCGTATTAATGTGTAGTAGAATATGTTTCATACCTGGTTTATTTCTGTACAAAAACACTGACCAGCTGGTAATGAAACGAATGTTTCTTTTCAAAAAGACATTGTAGCTTTTTAATGGAAAGATTGTATCTATACAAAAAATAATTAACAAAGGAGAAAATATAGAGGATGGTAATTTGTATTTTAATATCGAATTTTGTTATTTATGCATTTTTACTTCCTTGTACGAAGTAAAAAGGAAGTATTTTAATCGCGAAAAATTTGCGGTATCATATTTCAATGAAAAAATTCATTTTGACCGCTATCGAATGCAATTTAACGACAGTTTTCCGTGACTTCTGTACGTAAGGCCAGAATAAAGCACTCTTTTTTCCCGATAAAAATAATGAAACTGATTTAAAATGGATTCTGAAGAGATTTTTTCATGGCGTCTGTGCTTACGTACGTATGTATGTATCTTTAATAACTCAAAAACGAGTAGTCTCGGAATGTTAAACTTTTGTATGTAGAATTGCTATAACATGTAGATGTGCACCTCCTATTTTGGTAGCAATCGACCGCACCAAAAGATGTAAATAAATGTATATCCACTTTGTTACTGGGCTGAGTGAGCTCAGTTTCTTTAGTCTTTCGTGTGTGTAAATTGCGCATTTTTTGCTTTAAAAATGATTGAATTATGTTGTTCTTATCTTCCGGTTAAGGTTTTTATGCCTTTAGTTAACCTGCATGCTATAGTTGTAGAATTATCAACAATGTTTAAGTGAGGCTAAGGCTAATTTTTTACCATAGCAGCCATATGTGTTTAGCAGAATAGTGGATTTGTTGCCAATAAGTAGAGAAACTAAGGTTCGCAACAACAAAGTAACGTCTTCTTTTATTATTGCGAATTAAGTTATGCTTAATCCAGTCTGGAATTATGATTTAAGTTATTAAGTTAACCTACATATTGACTGTATATAGCGTCCACAACAAATTAAGTCAGTTTCTACGCCTTCAATGTCTTTTTGCCGAGTGAGAGCAAAAGTAAACCTTCAGTTTTGTGCACCGAAAAATCTGCGGAATTGCTTGTTTTTGCGTAGAAACTGTAATTTTAATTGTAAAAAAATTGTTTTAACTGTATTTGGTGTTTTATGTTTTTCTATATCTTTCAATTTTTTAATATAGATATTTTGTTTTTTATGTATTTTTGCCTTGTCGCGAAGTGAGAACTGAATTAATTACATTAGAAATATATCTGTAATGAAATTCGAGGAAATAAGTTTAAATGAAAGGCAGGAAAAAATGCGTATAATTTAATATTCCATACAAGAAAGTCATGTGGTGTACACATCAGATTTTTTATTTTTATTTATTAATTTACTTTTTTTTAAATAACATGTAAAAAGTCGATTCTTCTTACCTTTGGTTAGTGATGTAATTTCTTTAAAATATGGATGGGCTTAGAAAGCTAGTTGATTTCACTCTTCTGTATTTTAACGAGGGAGCAATGCACAGAAGGATGCGGATATCATTTGCCCTTAGTCTTCCATACAGTTTATTATACCATGGTTTAAAAATTTTATTTGAGCTATTGTCATCACGCGCAGAAACTCCTCCTAGTTTCATCTTGAATTGTTTTTTGTTTATTCAGTCATGTCGTGGGGATTAAAGCTTATCATTCGAAGAAAATATTTTGACGCGTTTTCGTTTTCTAGAGAAGAAAAACTGGGCAATGTTTTCAAGAATACTTGATAACATATTTTTTTTTCCCCTCTTATTCTTGATTGCAGTTTGAAAAATTCCCAATTTCCAATGTTTTATATTGTTACGAAATGTCCACGCGCGGTAAGATAGCTTCTTCGCAAAGCAGGTTTATGGTTGCCAGAAAATGACAAAGAAAGTCCTGGTTGCCATTTTTGGCAAGAAATCGCCCATTTGGCGACAAAATTGGCAATATGCTATAGACGCATGGAAAACCTTCTGGAACGAATTCTTCCTTGTTCAGTCCAGAATATTCTCGAACACAAGCCTAGCTATATAAACCCTGCTGGTACGCGGAGCGAGTGTCTCGTAGTCTAGTGATGAGTTGGTCGTTATCGAGAGAGTCTCTTAGTGTATCGCGAAGCAGTGCATCGTCGAGTCTCATCTTAGAGTGTCTTGAGCTCTGAGAACGATGGAACCGAGTTGGGAGCTGTACTGTAGCGTATCGTCGAGTGCGTCGCGAGTTCTAGCGTGGAAAGTCTCGAGAGTACGTGGAGTTCCGAGAGCGACCGAGCAGAGTCAGGAGTTGTACTCTGGTGCCTTGCCGTGAAGCTGTCTCCACCGTTATAGCGTGAAGGCTGTGTCGCTGATTGTCTCAACGTGTTTATAATAGTTTTTCGACGACTGTAAACGTGATTTTGGAGTTGTCTTGAAAAATACTGGCCAATAAAGTATGTTTCGATACTCCATCAAGTAGTGTCGTCCTTAATCACTCTAAATCCATGTACCCTTAACGTACGTAAGACGAAGAAGGAAAGAGAAAGACGTAACAATATCATTTGGACTTTCAAGTTTATTTTTGTTTTGTTTTTATTTAAATTACCGAAAGCGAATTTCATATTCTTCATGACTCAAGATAATACTCACGAGAGCCTCAAACATATATATATATATATTATATATTTGGTATTTAAATGCGTAGAAGGAAACTGCGTAGTTTAACCTCCGACAGTCGTCATGGCTGAGGGTGAAGGCATACAGACGAAGCTAACATAATTAAATTTCAAATTTCAAGATTCCCAATCTTTTTTTTTTTACACACATGGTAAAGCACAGCAGCACTGAGGTTTTCATGACACGAACAGTTCAGAAAAAGAAGTGACGGAATTGCTTGCGAAGCAGTATTTGTACTACGTAGGTGCACATGTACAGCTAAGCTGCTATTGGTTAATTTTTGGTTTTAGTTCCCTTTTGCTAGCACTGTTATGTAACGTAGAAAGATCTCGAATTTGGGAGAACATCAAATTTAGAATAGTAAATTTTGAGGTTGCCAATCATGTCTTAGCGTAGCCATCGTCTTTTATTATATCTCACGCATAATATATAATTGAAAAATAATTTTTTAAAAACGAAATATAAACATACCTAATATTTTCGCGCGTTAAGCTAAACCTCAAAATTCAAAAATTGAAGAAGTAATTTGTAACTTTATCACAGACGATGTGATTTGTAAAAATATTTCTCTAGGTCATCGGAAAACAGATTACCGCGCAAAATAAACATATCTGCACATAAAAAAAATATTATGTCTTGGCAGAGAATAAATTATACTTAAACCTCTAACCACGGGATCTGTGACTAACGCTTTCACCTCTTAAAGCCCATCCACACGAATACACTTACGAGGTAGCTCTCGCTATTTGCCAGCGTAAATTCCCATTGCGCAAAGGACGTAAACCTGGGTTTAAACCTTTAACTCATGTTCAACATTTTTGTCCCCGACATGAACGAAAAAACAAGCCGCCCAACCGGTATAGTGGTTAGCGTCGCTGACTGCCGTACCGAAGAGCCCGGGTTTGAATCTCGGAGAAGGCATGGATGTTTGTAAATGTATAGTGTCCATGCGGCATGGGGGCAGTTTAAATATGCGGCGAGCCTAAAGTCCTTTTTAGACGTGGTGGTAGAGGAAGGGGGCTGGGAGACCCTCGGACACGTCACTTCGGGGGCTGCTGTCCATCAAAATTGACGGACTAAGCGGGACTGAGCTAAATCGCACTGTCATCTGTAAGGTGCTCAAGGCTGTTGCCAACAACAGGCGTAAACTTGCGCTCCTTGCCATGAGGAATTTCGTGGGCTTCGGGTGATTATATGTCAGACAAGTGAGCATTAGCAAGAACAATAACAACAACGAACAACCAAGGAATTCGAACTTACGATTAGTTCTTGAGGAATTATGTACAGCAGATTTCTGGCAGGTGCAGTAAGTTTTGAATAGCAGATTATTTTGATCTATGTTATCATAAGTAGCTGCTGGTAAATATTTGAGTTACTGCTTATTCCTCTTGTTTTATTTTAAATAATTTTATTAAATTCTCCCTAAGTGATAAGGCTTAAGTGCGGCTTAAGACTCAAAGGAAGAAAGCTATTGCTCTAAAGGTCTACAGACCAAGTCAAAAATAGGTTCAACTCAAAATTAGTTATGTTAATTTTTGTACATATTATTTCACACATATAATTTTAACGTTTTCCCCTTATTTTAATATTATAGAAGTTTTTGTGTGTGTAAGATATAGAATCTTTCATTCTCTAAGACAGTTTTATTTTACAAACAGTAGAAATAAGCAATAAAAGCAAGTTTATCTCTAGGACTTGAAGCTGATGGATCACCAGCTGTTGCCCTGACATAATTGCCCAATATCTGCAGGACCTTCACGAGGATATGCTTTTATCATCCTTGTAAAGTGAAAGTTGTCTGATGATTTATAGCTGAAAAGTTTCCTAGTTCTCTTTCCACACAACTTTTACGCCCCAGTTGTGGTGGTCACGACGTTGTCGACCAGATGATGGGCTCTTAAGAACGCAGAGGAAACAAAAGGTGACGTGCATTGCGCGAGATGTCGTGTGTACGTCGCGTGACAAGATTTAACCTATTATCCTCTTCATCAATAAAGAATGGAATATTGTGTTTCATTTTGTTATAGGGCTTTCGTTAATATAATCAATGGCATTTTGATAGTATTCCTATTTATTGACTTACTTCTGTTTGTGACTTGAATATTTTATGCCAAATATAGCATTAGGCTTTGAAATAAAAATTTTATGTCCTTCTTTTATTATTGTAAGTGAATGGTAAAAATCCGTTGCCGTACATTTTTTGAATGGTATGCTTTCTTATCTGAAAGACATATGTTACTATATTTTGTATGTATGTAAATAATTTTAATGAAATTATATGTAAATTGTAGTATATCTTGTATAATATATATATATTGAAAGAGAGTGAAGCTTCGCCATAAAACATGAGGTTACAGAGGCAAGTCCATTTAAGAATGAGGTAATTGCCGAGGTACCGTCAAGTTGACGATGGTTTTGGCGACCAATTTTTGTCGCGAAACTTGGCGATCATTTTGGTCCGATCCTTCTATAAGTGTTGTAAGGTTTAGCCTAAGTTTATAACAGTTACTTTAAGTTTGTCGCACTTTCCTGTTTCTACTAATTTCAGCTTGCAATTTCCTACCAGAATGTATTTTCAGAAACGCGTTTAATGCAAATGAGTAAGGGTAGTATTTACGTCGATGTTTTACTGATTTCGTTAGAGAGCCAGAGTTCCTGATTAGGGCGCGTTTGCCTTTGGGCTACGTCTCTCTGTAAGCTATTACTACGCTCGGCCGTACTTCAGGCCCTTGATAGCTTCGCCTACTTAATTGAGATTTAAGAGCTAACTACTTAGAATCCTGATAGCTTCGATTATATCTTTTTAGCTAAGCTTGAATTCTTATTAATTTAAGCTCAAGCCCAAGTGCAGGCTTTGCTGTAGGCTCTGAGATAGGAGTCGACTGTGTTAACTCTTATTTTGAGAAATGAAGGGTAATTAGCCCTTTTTGAGTCTTACGTCTCTGTTCACGTATTCAAGCGATTATTCGCTTATCGGTGTAAGAGGCTCCCACATTTAACTGTGAAATAAAAGGGTGGACCCCCACAGTGTAATTGCTCCGATCCGTATGTAACTGTATCCGGTTGTAGGTAACTGTAACTGTATCCAGGCTTATGTAACTGTGTATGTCTTCCAGCAGTTTCGAGAAATCGAAAGTACTAAAGATTTCTGGAGGGAAGGGGAAAAGCTGTATAACAGCGGATCGAGCATCATCTCTCAATTAGTTCAGAGTTTAACTGCGAGTATTGAAAGATCATTCTGCGAGCTTAAGCTGCGTTCAGACGACGGTATGAAAGGCATAAGTGGTTTAAGCCGAGCTTCGTTGCCAGGCAACCAGGCTGTGCTACGTCACAAAATCTGGTTTAGGGCTCTTGGCATAAAGTTCGAAGTTTTCAGCTTTATACTTGGGACTTGCGTAGAGCAATCAGAGCCAACGCGCGAAACCTTAATGGGAAATCAGAGCGGGAAAGTTGTAGGCACATCTACGCATGCCCAAATTAAGCTTCTCTAAGTGGGTGCGGCTTAGACCGTGTGTCGCAGATGCGAACGGAATTCCTTTTGATTGTGACATTTACGTCGCCGTCTGAACGCAGCCTTATGGAACGAGGCTTTGTGGGTTTTTTTTTTTTTTTTTTTTTAACGTGCTCTACTGAACGTACTTCTTAGTACGTTCCAGAACTGTAAAGTGTTTCTTTCGAGAAAATAAAAATTCTATCAAGCTACCAGTCGGTTCTCGGTAGCTGTGCATTCATTCCATTGTGAAGACATACGCATAACACATGTAATAAAATATTTGAAGTGCTGTAATGCATAAAAAGATGTGCTTTTGAAAGATTTACAGTTGAGGTTAGATGCAAAAGATTTATAAGGTACTTCTCCCACCTTCTTAGCATGCCTTCGTGGTGTAATGGTCAGCACGCTCGGCGCGTATTCAAGAGGTCCGTGTTCGAGTCCCGGCGAGGGCATTGCTCATTTGTCTCTTCTCCTGCTTCAAAAATACCTAGTAAATCTACAGTGGCGCCCGAACTTAAAAAGATGATTCTCTGGCGATTGGGTTCCCTAATCCCCAGTCGCTCTTTAAAAGGCGGAATATATAAGGTTTTTCTACCGCCATCTGAGCATGCCTTCATGATGTAGTGGTCAGTACGCTCGACGTGTATTCGAGAGCTCCGTGGCTCGAGTCCCGGCGAAAGCATTGCTCATTTTTCATGTCTCCTGCTTCGAAATTGGTGTCATATCATTCTTCAGTGAAAGTGCTTTGGTAGTTGTGGATGTTCATTTAGCTGTTTTGTACATAATTACTTGTGGAAATAATGCTTTAAGAAGATGGGAATCGACGGAAAATTCCGATTCCATTGGCTGGAGTCCACTTAGTACATTTGAGTTTAGGAGTTTTCGAATAACTCAATTGTTTTCTGCTTTGCTGTTGCACCCCAAGAGCCAATGGGAAGCAGGATTTTAATTTTTTAAATTTTATACTTTAAAGGTGGTTTGGGAGAGGTTAGATGAGTTACAATCGACTAATTCAATCAAGTTGCATGACGTATTTTCATCCAGTAATTTAGTTCGGCCGCCAGCTGTGAAAAGAATTGTTGAAAAATGGTTTTGCCCTTAAAGAGAGCTGAACTTGGGACTTTCGAATAGTTGGATCGGTAAGCTGTTCAAAGAGTTTTTAATAGTCCGTTGAAATTTTCCATGTAGGATATGTTTAAGACTAAACTTAGAGCGAAAAAATACTCACTTACAGATGAAAACTTTGGTAAAATCTTTGGTAAACTTTGGTTAATCCCTCTGGAAATACGAAGTATTTGTTTTTAGTTTTTTTTAAAAAATGTTCTGGAATATTAAATATTTCCACTGTATAAAGTCAGCTGAAAGTTGAATCGGCGCCGGATTCAAAATATTAGTGCAATTTTTATAGCGTCCCCTTCTTCTTATGAATGGCGTTACTGAGGGAAAAATGGCGACTATTGCTTAAGAGTTCCGGAAATTAATACGAACTGTGTTGATGATGTGATTCATGCCTTCAACGTAAATATTTTTTCTTGTTTCTTCTCGAAGGCGAGGCCACGAAGTTTGTAAATTTCTAACTGCGAGGAGATTTGTCCCGCTGAGAACCAAATTTATTTGCCTGCGGTGCTGTATCCTTAACGTTCTCTTGCTTCTTCTTTTTTATGTGGTTTATGTAAGATCACATGTTTCTTCTGGGAAAAATCTGGATCCACTATTGTGTATGTTGTAAATATCTTTTGGTGGTAGTTTTATGGGATGTGAAGTGTGAATAAGCCTTAGCGTTATTGAAATGTTTTTTAATAACTTTCTGCTGATCTCCAGTAACTTCTCATTCAAAGGAATGGCCTCGAAAGTTCCCAGATTTTATCTTAATTAAAAGCCTTGTCTTTCTGAAGCGTGCAGAAGAATCGTGACCGTGTAATTTGCAGTGGATTCTGGCTCAGGATAGGATCTCAGACCACAAAATGACAAACTTCTTGGAAATAAAGGGTATCATTACCATTCGGAAGCTTTTTGCCCATCCTCTTGGATAAATTACCATTACATATAAGCAAACTGGAAACCGTATACGGACCATCATCAGCACGGTGATGGAAAGACATGGAAAGGGCTTCTTGGGAAGAGCAATCTTGTTTCGTACTTTGCAAATTCTGAGGCTGTTGAATTTTGTCGAGTCTAAAGACGAGCTAGTATTTATAGGCAGCAGAAACAGCATTTCTGCAAGAATCCCTGATTCTGTTGCATAACTACGTATTTCGACTTGCGTCAGTTCTGTGTACTGTGTGTAATACGTGTCGACCTAGTTAGTTATCACATTCGAATACTGTGAATTTAAATATCGAATTAGATAATGTTATGTATTTAAATATCGAATTAGATCACTAAATACATCTTCCCGGAGGTTTTTTTTTTTTTAATAATTCGTGTAATGTATAAACTGATGGTTTAACTCTCGTGTGTAGAATTTCACCGATTTACTAGGCCAGTTTATTTCATTCTCGAAATTACAGATTGCATTAACTTAACATTCTCGTTGTATTAAAAATAAAATAAAAGCAATTTAATATTCCTGGGAATATATATTAATTCCTGGAAATAAAAAAAGAAAAAATGAAGAGCAGGAAAATTTGAAATAGACAGCCAACGTCTATATGCAAGCCAAATAACAAAGAAAGGGAAGTATTGTAATCATGAATTTCAGGTATCATATTTCAACGAAAATATCCATTTTGACCACTCTCGAATCCATTTACAGGATTTTTAGTCCAAAGGGGCTTTGTCCCTGATGGACTATTGTTTTCGTTTTGCAATTTTGCGTCGGAGACATTAAAAGTTTGAATGACTTTTCAAACTGTTGCCACCTAATCTTGCAGCGCTGTATTATATTTAAAGAAATTAAATAATGAAGAATAAATGTAGGTATGTTTCTCCAAATGTGATAAAACTAGGGTACCTAGAGCCATCCAATTTTGAATAACGTACGTTTCCACCCGAATATGCGCATCTGGAAGCCCAAATTTAGAATTTGTTGTATTATCTATTTCATATTTTGTTAAACTTTAACGAATTTTCGATGAACAAACTCAAACAATTTAAAGGCGAGCAATAGCAACACTCTACGGGGAAAAAAAAAACCTTTTTATCTAAAGCGCGCGGAACTGTGTATGGAAAATTCTAAAGATAGACTCATTTTAAAATTATTTTGCGATATTGCTGTTGAACTGAATTTTATGGTTTAAGTGCGAAGATGATATTTAATAAATAAAAGTAATACACAAAACGTTAAAAAATGCCCCTTTGGACGTAATTTAAAATCGGAAATCTTTCAGATTTTTTTTCCCCGCCTCACATCTGTACTTACGGACAGAATTAAGAACTGTTCATTCCAAAACAGATTCTAAAATCGATTCAAAAGGGTGTTTTTTTTTTTCCTCCCCATAACGTTTATACGTACGTACGTACGTGTTTATCTCGAAAACGTTTAGCTGTACAACGCTGAAATTTTGTATTTGGGATTGCTATAACATATATTTTTTTACTGCAATCAGCCATACCAAACATTATAAAAGGAGGAGAGAGAAACAAAAAAAAAAAAAAAAACTTTATTTTAGAAAATAGTATTTCTAAATCATTATATGATTTTTTTTTTCACTGAAAATGTGCTTTCTTTGCTTATATCGAACGGCGTAGGCATAGATTTAAAAGATGACGTTCTTTTCGGAAATTCTATCTGTTCAAGTAGTGAAGCAGAAGTCGAATTTACATTTCCCGCTTTCTCGTTCTACCTCCCCCCCCCTTCGAAACAAAATAAACTCGACAACAAAAGAAGTATCGCGCTAGATATTTCAAGCTCTCTCTCTAAGAAAGCGTACAGTTTGTGAGGGAGGAAAAGAAGAAAAAAAAAAGCGAAAATTATAATACATAAAAAACTTTGAGGCATAGCTTCTTGTTATTCTTGATAACTCTCTGCGGAGTAACGATCGTCTGCTCGAACCATTTCTCGGCTGCCAAACGAGAAAAACGTATGTAAATGGAATTCAAGCAGATGCATTAGAGACGCCTGGGCCAATGTCGCATCAGTAACTCCATGCAGTGTCTGAGCAAATAAAAATATGACTTTGTGGAAGTGTTCATTTTCTGCTGTAAAGGGAGAAAATGGTAAAAGTATGAGTTAGGCTGTGAAATATATCAATTCGGTTGGTATTCATTTTACTTCACCAGTTTTCTTCTTTCTACCATTTTTAAATATAAAATAGGTATAACTATTTTGAAATACTGAACCATTATTTTAAAATTTTGTTTTATTATAACATTTTATTTCTGGTCATATGAATAAGTATTATAGTTCGTAACATTATATCCCATTAATGCTGTAAAATAAAGAGGGTATTCATGTGTCGCTATTGACGTAGAGTTCGAATTTCGGAGTGGAAATCGTTTTACTGTTACAGAGCGGGGAGTTTAAATGTTGCAATATATTTTTGATGTAGTAAAGAATTTTATTTAGTAATTATGGTGTTCGCAAATGACCTTAATTTCTTTTATTTAGGTAATGAAATAATTATATGAAAGATGTTAAATCCAACTGTATAACATAGAATGATTTTGATGGGCTGTATCTTAAATATTTTTTGCCTGTTAAGGTTTGTTTTACTTCTTTTTCATGATGTATAAAATTGGATTTGACTGCTTCGGTATAATTATTTACGTACTCCAGCGACAGCCAGAGCTACCAGATTTTGAACACACATAGTTCACCCAGATATGTGATCCTTGAGTCCCGAATTCCGACCTGAATCAAACTTCATATAATTTTATTTTTTTATAACCAGTATTAAACTTTCCCAAATCTAAATATGGGAATCGGGAGACGGCATATTGCTTTTGAGTTATGCGATATACATACATACGTACGTACAGATGTCACGAAAAAAATCCATATTACATGCATTTTACAACCCGTTTTGCAATAAAGAATACTTTATTATGTCCGTACGTACACTGCGAAAAAAAAAAAGAAAAAAGCGGGGGAAAAAATTGGCATGTCATTTCAGAAAAAGTCCGATTTTGTGTCAAAATACCTATACTTGAAGAATGCTATATATAAATCGAATACATATCTTAAGTCGCGCTTTCGAGACATGAAAAACGCAATTTGAATTTCGTCAATCGGCCCAGTAGAACGAGAGATATAAAACTGTACGCTCCCCCCTTTTTTTTTCGCAGTGTATAGGTCAAAAACAAAAAACGCCAAAAACAAAAAAAGTCTGAAAACTTTCAGATTTTTATATTACACCCAAAAGGGCGTTTTTTCATGCACAAAACTTCGGATTGTTCAGAGAAAAAAGTAGAGAATGTCCCAAAGCCAGTCAGACAACAAAGCCAAAGTAAACACCCACACAATATTATAGAACCCACGAATATTTCAGAAAATGCCTCAGTAAAACCAGGGCTTTCATATGCCAGCGTTGTCAAAAATAATCAAAGTATCCAGTAGTCATGCAAATAAGAAAACAGGTAATAGCAGTCAGAACCAAAATCTAAACATTAGCTCAATTATGGAAATCTTTAAATTCATTAAGGAAATAGGTAACATTTTCCATGGCTTATCATTAACCAATATTATTCAAAAAAATAAAGGCCAAAATGCCAGAAATCCAAGCCACAGAAAATTCAATCGACAAACTATTTATCTTATTAGCTTGTTCGAAGATTTATTTATGAATCAAACTCCCTAAGGCATCCTATGAAAATAACCCAAATCATGTAAATATGTATATAGTTATAACAACTCTTATATAAAATTCATCTTAAGATATTCTTCGACTAATGCTGCTCCTCTAGTACCTGGCTGTATCTTTTCTATTTGTAATAATTGAATATGTTGTTATATAGAAGGATTCATGTCACTACTTGATTTGCCTCTGTTATGTTATTTGCATTTCTTCTTTTGCTGCTTGTAACTACTCGAATCACCCACCAGATGTATTGAGAGGTCATTTACAAGTCTACATGCGTTGGTCACATACAACATAAAATAATACAACACTATGTAATTTCTAGTTTTTCTCAGTTGACTTTCAGTTGTTAGTTAAGCATTTACTATAATGTAACTAATAGTCTTTAATTATGTGACATCTATTAAGGACAGCACAAACATTAGATTAGGGGTAGGGCCTTCGGCCCAGGTACTCTGGTGCTAGCACCTATACTGTGAACAGCCTGTCTTTAGAATTGCCTATAGACAGTCTCGCCCGCTGGAGATAAAAATGTTTTTTTGTAAGGTTTTGCCATTTCTGGCATCGCTTCAGAGCATACTTGAGCAGGTTTATTTCTTGATTTTCAGTGTAGTACATTATCGTATCTGTCTTAAAAGCTAGAACATGGACCCATATTTTTATTAGCATTTGCTTTCCAAAATGATTATCTTAAGAACTGCCAAAATATTAATATTTTAAAAAATGGGGGATTAGTTGGCTGCTTAAGTTATTTGTGGGAAATTTCTGTGTTTGTGATTAACGTACTGTAGCAAAAGTTTTATTCATTTATGAAACCTTATTTGTTAAAATTATTGTATAAATTGTTTTAAGATTTTGGTCACCATATTTAGTGACCTAGAGAAACCTATGGGTCGCGGGTCACCGGGTGACCCATTTCATAATTCCAAGTGGCTCACCCACTTCAGTTCCGAAAATAAAATATTTTATATAAAAATAAACTGTCAAATATAAATATGAAACAAAAAAAATTCGTGCTTTGCCATTATGATTGCATTCGTTTTAACTTACAAATATGAGAAAATAGTTTCCCACGTAAAATTTACTAAGAGTAAGAACAGGAGTAGTTTAATTGCCAAAAATTCAGAAGCTTGTGTTCGTCTCAAGACGATTAACTGTAAGCCAGATTTGACTAAATTGACGTCATAGGTTCATAATCAGGCGAGCCATTGATATTGAAGAGAAAAATAAAGTTCTTTCAGCTATATTTGCTTTCGTAATAATTATGGTTATAATTTTAATTTTTATGTTTGAAGCGAATAATAATTATTTTGTTTATAAAATGTATCTTATTATTCACCAAAAAACGACTATTTTAAAATGAAAATACCACCGACCTGAAATGTCTTCTCAAAACCCACATTTTTGGTTGATTTTGACTAGCAGCGCAAAAAGGTTACTTTCGCCTACTCTATATAATGAAACTTGTGTTTTTTATAATAGTAATAATACAATTGTTTTCTATAAAGTTTACGCTGAAATTCCACACGACAAAATGTGGATAAAATTGAGAAATTTTATTTCTGTTAATATTGTTACGTTCTACGTTTTCGTGGATTTGCAGTAACTGACGATAACACTTAAAGAAGAATAAAAAAGAAACCAAATGTATTAGCCAGCATTACACAGGACAGTTCCGAAGGCACGTTTACAGTTGTCGAAAAACTACAACAAACACTCTGAATCAATTAGCAACACAACCTTCAAGCTATAACTGTAGAAACAGCTTCACGGCAAAGCACTAAAGTACAATTCCCGACTCGGTTGATCGCTCTCAAGCTGATCTCTGACATCGACACTCTACTACACTACTACTCAAGGTACTCCTATTCCGTGTACAGACAGGTTATATATAGCTTTAACATATCTTCGAGAATATTCTCAGGAAAATCGCTGAGAATGTTTTCGCTGCGTGTATAGTATATCGTCCATTTTGTCGCTAAATGGGCGATTTCGCACCAGATATGGCAACCCTGCTTTACCTGTTATTTTCTGGCAACCCTAACTTCGCACTGTTGTTGCCTCTGAAATTTTAAAATTTTTATCTATTTGATTTGCTGCGTTTGATTTTTAATAAAGTATTTTATAATAGTTACAACTGGATAAATTTTCTTAACTGAAACTATTTATATGTAAATATGTATCATCTATTTAATTAATTGCTGAATTAATTTTTTTTCTTTTAATTCTAGGTAAGCAAAGTCATTATTTTTGATGTGGTGAGTTAAGGAGAATTTCTTGGCGATTAAAGTAGTGAAGGTAAAGGGGTTTTTTTTGTACTGATACTCGTAGTGGAAACTGAATGAAAAGCTATAAATAAAAATGCTTCTTAATAATTTGTATATTTAATTTTTAATGCTAGATCTAATTGGTAGAATCTGAAATGCATTTACTTTATAATATATGGAGTTCATAATTTTATGAATCGTTTTTACGTCTTCGGTTACTAATCTTTTATAATTTTCAGAACTGTTAAGAAATTGGAAACCTAACAGCTGAGCTAATCGCCTAACACTGGCTCTCATATTGTTTCGTCTCCTTACGTGATACACTATTTCAAATAATAGATGATAAAACTGAAAATTTTTATTTTAATATGCACTAAAAGTTCATATGAATTTAAGGTTTCTTAATAAATATCTAACTTCTTTGTTTAAAGTATTTAATAATTTCATTAAATTTATTTAATAAACATGAGCAAGGAAATATTCGTATTGATTTCGCATCTTTTTTATGACCCTAAATTAAACTTTTTGCAACGCTTTTGATTTCAACCGCGCATTAATTATACTGTGCAATGAATTGTGTTACAGTGTAAATCTACCAATGTATGCTAGGACGAAATTCTTCTACTAGTTGTGGCTGCTTTGATTTATTAATTTATAGCAAAGCACTCTAGAGCGGTATGCCTTCGAGGAGAATTTTCTAAAGCAAACTGGCTCGTATACACGTTACAGAAGGGGGAAACCACGAAAATGCTCCGAACTACCACTGTTCAACTTCACCGCTCACTGGGCCTTCACTAATTGAGAACCAATAGTATAGTAGTTGGAAAAATAAACGATTTTGCTCATTCGACCGTATTCCGGTTTCAACTTGCTTGTAAAAAATCTAATGTATGAAAAAGAAAAAAAAAAAAAAAAAATTGTTAAAAATCCTAATGTAAAACCAAAATATGTAAAAATATCATATCTAGTATGTATAATAATATCAACTTAATTTATTATCTCGATTTTATCAATTTATTTTTGAATCCCGGAAAAAATTCATTAAATCGAAAACTCGGAAATGCCATTAAAAAATTCATACACTTTTCAAACCAAACACGGTAATTCACAGAAACGTATAGTTGAGAAAATAAGAGTTTCGCAGAAACGCGAATCAGCGTTTTAAATCACTTTCAGTTCCCAGTTTACTGGTTTCGATGAAAGATGATTGTTGCTATTTGCGACAGCAATTCATCTAAAAGAGAATTTTAACATGTTTTGGCGGAATTTGAACACAGAATAACTCCGAATATCCCGTCTCCAGTTGTTCGGATCACTTGATGAAGTAAAATGAAGGCAAAAGGAATGCGAATTTTTGACCTTTCTTTGAAATCTTAAAATTATTATAAACAGTTCAGTACCTAAGTACAATGTTAAAGTAAATGCATTATACAGATGACAAAGACCGAAATTCTTAACTGAACTTTTAAGAAATAGATTATGTGATTTGTTTTACTCAAATAAAAAGTTATTTATTTAATTTTAGCACCGTGAAGATGGGAAAAAAAAAAAAAAAGATTGTGTTTTCTAATTTAAAGCTAATAATAATAAAAAAAAAAAAAAATTTTTTTTAATATAAAAAAAAAAAAAAAAAAAAAAAAAAAAAAAAAAACGTGATGTTGTTCGCCTAACGTCAAAACACGTTCCTCAGCGTAAGACTATGTGCAGATTGCTGTATGAAAATCATTTGGCAGGTGAAAAATGGAAATATACAGTTACAATTGATAAGGCTTGGATATACTTATCTGATTGCTCTAGAAAAAGATCGATTTACTACAGAAAAAGACTTAATATGTTCGTTCAGAGAAAAAAGGAAAGTTTTTCTAAACGTTTTATGGTTATGACTGGATTTTTATAACGGAAAACTTAAAATAACCAATTTAAAAAAAATGTCAAAATTAATTCGAATTACTATTACTTTAACGTGTATTTTTAAAGAAGAAATTTCATCTCTTTATCCAAACAATCTTCACTCTGTTAAGTTCCGTCACGATAACACTACAAGCCATACCTCTAAATCTACTGTTCTACTTAAAAAAAAAAAAAGACACCGGAATTGAAGCTGTTCCCTTTAAATGCATCCAACCCAAGTCCGGATGTGTCTCCTGTGGATTACTGTGCGTTTGGACTTTTAAAACAAGCTCTTTGTAAGAGGCATCCTAAAACATTGGATGGACTTTGGAAGATTGTGAAAGAGGAGTGGAATAAAATCAACCTTGCTGTTTTTTAAGAAAATTGGAAAGCAAGATTTTTTAATATGATAGTTCAACAAAAGGGCTATCAAAATGAATATGCTAGAAAATAAAATTCTACTTTTTGTTTATATAAATTTTTGAAAAATCGTTACAAAAATGTGTGAACACCCTTTGTAGTGTGTTGTTAACTTTTTGGACTTAAGCATCAAAATCCGAAATTAATTTCACCCTATTAAGATTTTATCTGTTTTTGATATCTTGATAAAAGCTTCCAGTGACTGCATCGACCAAGAGTTGCTAAATTTCCGGAACGTTTCAACCGTTTCTTTGCTATTAATTAATGTCACTAATAGAACATCGATTGTTCTTTCATAATTAATGTCGACTATCTGTCGTTCTCTTTCATACTTGGCAGAAACTGACCCAGAGCGAACCCAGGTTTATGCATGCGGATAAAAATAGTTCCGCCACTACAAAGACGTCAAGTGTTTTCGTACCCTGGTGCCTCTTTGCTGAAAGAACGTTGTATACGTCGATAAATGTTCCTTAAAAAAAAGATGAAGGAAAAAAATTTTTCGCTGTACAGCCAACCAAGCGCAGTTTTTTTCAAGTGCTTGTGACAACGTTACTATCTATTGACTTAACTCATTTAGTTGGTGTATGCTTGCTTCAGGGTTCGAGCAATTTTTGTCACACCGCGCGTTCTTTGTCATTGTAGCTTCGGCTGCTTTTGCTACTGCTGGCACCCTTTAGTAATCATTCATTGGTACCCCTACGGCTATGATTCAGGGTGTTAGGTATTGAAGGGGGGCCAGTCCACCATATTCCCTCCCCAACTGCCTCTTGGTGGTAATATTGCATTTACATAATGATAGTATGGAAGGGTGGGAGGTGAAATAAAATTTCTAAAAATGTTGGTTGTAATTCTTCAGGTTTTGTTGTTTTTTGCTTACTTGCACAACTTTTTTTGGTCAGGATACATTTCGGGGAAGGTTGAGAAAGGAAGATAGCTTGAATTCCTATGAAATGCTTTATCGTACGCAGCTTTTTTTTTTAATTTTTTTTTATTTTTTACTGTTGAACATTCTGAACACTGTTTCCTTTTAGTTTAGTTTTCACGATCTTTACGAATCTGGGCATAATGTTTTCGATGTTCTTAAACATTTTATTTTGTAAACCAAAGTACTGAGGGAAGATAGTACTTTTAAAAGCAAAATGCAATCACGGGACAGTTAAATTGGAATAAAAGTAGAATTGTTGATATAAAATATATATAAATAAATAAATATAGTTGTTTTGGTATTTTCGAACTTCTCTTTTTGATTTCTTAAACATTTCATACGGTGTATTAGAATATTAGTATATTAGAATTAAAATAACTGAACAGTTAAATCAGAATTATTCGACTGTTAGTTCCATTTCGAATGTTGTTTGATAATATTCCCTAGGCTTAATGATGTGCTTTCTTTTCGGTGCATTACTTTTTGTTTAATGCGTACGAAATATATTACTAACTTTAAAACGTTTTCTGCTGTTTCTGTAATTTTATTTTTCGTACTGCTTATCTTTTAAGTTCTCAAATAGCAACACGCCTGTGGCGGAGTAGTTGAAGTTGTGGTTGTGTCCGGTTTCCATTTCTGGTTACGGAACTAGTCAGCTATATGGAATTTTTGTTGTTTCTTCATGCGTAATATAAATACAAAATAATTTGCCTTGAAAAATCCTCACTGAAGACATGATTTTATGGGCAAATAATTTTTTTCTTTTACCTAATTAACCAATTTGTCAATAGCTCACCAATGGCGAAATGTTTAACGACGGCAAACACTAGATATTCATTCGAGTTCCCGCTCTCGGTCGTTAAGCTGGTAGGCTTCGTGCTGCTTTTGTGGTTTTGCTCATATGTAGCATACGTATGCGTCAGTTTTTCTTAGAAAGTCTCCACGAAGGCCACCAGCGAAGTCACCAAATACTGGTAGTTCGGGCATATCAAAGAATGCATTTTAACTTGAAGAGTCGTTAGATTATTTTGAAGTAGGAATACATGAAAAATGAACAGTGCTCTCGCCAGGATCGAACCCTGGACCTCTCGAATACGCGTCGAGTATGCTTCTAATTACATCCGAAGGCATGCTGAAAGGAGAAAGTACCTTACATAGTTCCCCTTAAAGGGCGACTAGGGATTAGGGGACCCAATCGACAGATCCTGGTAGGGACGAATTATCGTCCACCACTTTTAGTTCGGGCGGCACTTGTAGAATTATTAGGGTTTTTTGAAGCAGGGGAAGTTAAAAGTATGCAATGCTCTTACCGGGACTCGAACCTGGATCTCTTAAATACACGCGGCGTGGGCTACCGTTTCACCACGAAGGCATGCTGGAAGGAGGGAGAACATGCTTTATAAACTTTTTAAAAGTCTAGTTAAAATTTGTCTAGAATTGCTCAAGAATATCTTTAGTGTATCATTAAATTCTTTAATGAATCATCAGAATATTTCTATTCTGATGTAATCTATCATCAAAGGGCAATTTACCTAGAAGGGCTATTAATTTCGCTTTGGCATTTTGCGTTGTCCAATATAAAATGGGGTTTCACTTTTAAAATTATTGCCACCACATATTAGAGCCCTGCAATTATATTTAAAGAAATTAAATAAGGAAGAATCTGCATGAATGTATGTATGTTTCTCACATTGTGAAAAAAACAACGGTTCCTAGAGACATCGAATTCTTAATAATGTTGTCCTTCACACGATTATGGGCATCTGGAAGCCCGAATTTGGGGTTTGTTTTGTTATCTATTTGATATTCGTAAAACTATATATATTAACGAATTTTTGATTAACAAACTCAACGATTTCATAGCGAAGAATTACGACACTGTGCTGTCCCCCCCCAAAAAAGATTATCTTCAGCGTGCGGGACTGTGTGTCGGAAATTCTAAAGATATGCTGTTTTTAAATATTTTGTGATAGTGTTGCTGAATTAAATTTAATGGTTTTAGTGCAAAGAATGTGATATTTAATAAGCAAAGATAACACAAAAACGTTTAAAAAATCTACTTTGGGCGTAATATTAAATCTGAAAGCTTTTAGATTTTTAATCTTTCTTTTTGTTTTGCTTCTTCTTATTAAAACATTGCGATGCTATATGATATGCTGTCATTCGTAATCCATCGGTGCGTGAAATAGTATATAATGCAAGGGGAGAAAAAAATTTAAGTTGAAGCTTGATAAGAAGTATTTTGTGGACATAAGAACTGGCTAGTTTTTCTTGATTTAATATTAGATCATGTAACGTGCCAAATTCTTCGCCACGTGTGATAGGCTGATACTCATTCTATAAATCATTCATAATTAACGTAAAATAATATATATGGGAGGGGGAAAAATCAATACAAGGCTGTTTTTTGTGTAGGAGAATCCGCTAATTTTTCCTGATTTTATATTAGATTGTGTAGAACATGAAAGCATTTTTGACGTTAATTAAGAAAAAATAAAACCCTTATCGGTCTAGTATCTAGTTTTTGGCGTAATATATCCTTTGAATTGCAATTCAAATTGTCACATTTATGGCGAATGAAAAAACAGTATGTAGAACATTACAGTTACTATTCTCAGTAAAAATATCTCACGAGTTCTCGGCGACGAAAAGTGTACATTAATCATATACCAGCCTGTCTATTCATGGGCATTTATATCACTTAATTTCCACCGCTTTTTTTTTAATATTTTTTTTATTTTGAATTATTTTCAACGGATTCTGTCATGGCTGGTATTACACCATCTCCTGTAACTGTGTTCTTAATTCCAAACTGATTATCCTTAGAAGTGAAATGTCATCTCGTGATTTATGATCGTCTGCGCTTTTAGGAACTGTCACTTGTTTCCGTTCTTGTTAGCACTCAAGAGAGTGTAGTCATCTGCATTGGAGATGGAGGGTCTTATTCATCCATTGGAATGACACTGACGATCTCTTGGGCTAATATGAGAACAAGAGTGCTTCCTCCCCCCCTTTAGAGACGAAACGCAGTGTTGATTAATGTATGCAGACCAAGTGCGAAACGACATAAAAAATTGTAGTAGCAACTTTTCCAGACATCGTAATACATTCTCGTCGAGCGATATTTTGGGGTACATCATAGCTTACAGTTCGTAAAATTTGAGTTTCGGAGTTTCGGTGTTTATTTAAAATGAATAAAGTATGAAATTCGTTAAAATGAATAAAGTAAAAGTAGTCTTCACGAATCATACAAAATCTGTGGACAAGATTTTTAGAATTGCAGTCAAAATTCAGACTAGCATGATTAAAGTATTTGAAACAAAGTTTTTGCTATAATTATTACAGTAATATTGAAAGGTGTTTTTCGATTGTAATTATTCAACTACTGGATTTCTGCCAGTTTTCAAAACTGCTAAAAAGAGAGAAGATAAGAACTTGTTTGACTTTGCAGGAAGCATTTATGAGGTGTTAAACTCTTTTATTACTCCCCCCCCAATCTTAATGGGGAATCTCTTAAATTTATATTTTGTTTTTCCTGTCTCATATTTCTCTTAAGTGGTAAATTTTCTTTTCTGAGATTTTACGTAGTTAATAATTTGGGCCATTTCTACAGTTTATTCTCAATTTATCGAATTTTTAATGTAAAAGGATCTCTGGGGAGATCTAAGTTAAAGTATTGTGAAGTGTTTGTTGGCAATAACAGATTATTTGATTATTATTAATTATTTGATTATGCCAAAGCACTCGAAGGCTATGTACGTAAGATCATGGATGCCTTCGTAGAGGTTTCTAAAGGACTTCGTAGAGGACTTTCATGTTATACATATACACACACGTTACACATGAGGAGGTCTAAGCTATCAGCCTGTACGCCGGTATTCGAAGCTCGAACCGAACTACTGTTTTTCCAAGAAAAGTAGCGAAAATCAGATATATTAATTAAAAACTCGGAAAAACAATCATTTTCGCCCACATTTTTCCGAGTGGCAACAGTCTCGCAAGCTGGAGATGAAAATCTGCTTCATTTTGAAAGTTGTTGCCACTGCTGGCTTTCAAATCCTAGAATTTGTTAATAAAACATTTCTTTAGTTTTACGATGAAATAAAAATAGCATTGCCAACTATTAAATACATTATTCCCGATTCCAAAAATTCGTGGGAAGCCATTTTGACTATTCCCATCTTCGCAGGACTTTAATGAGCCGAAATAGTAATTAAAAACTCTGAAAAGCTCTCATTTTCGCACTCATTTTTCCCAGTGGAAACAGTCTCTCGCGTTTGAGATGAAAATGCTTTCTTTCGAAAAGTGTTGCTACCGCTAAAATTTGGGAGTTTTACAAAATCTATACATCACATTTAATCCACTAAAATTGAATATAGGTGAAATATTGGATGGAACATGATCTTTTACGACCATCTGATTAAAAAGACGAAAAGAATTAAAACCTGCGTGCCATTGTTGCTGTTAAAATGAGAGAGAATTAACTTATTTTTTTATCGAAACTTTTTATGTGGGTTCCATATCGCATCCGGCTGAAAAATGTATGACTATGAATCCTGTTTTTTGCATCGTTATTAGAGACGGATTGCAGCGGTATCGTTCCCTCTGTTAGATACATTACTCTCAAAGTAACTTAACTGGCATCGGGTACTTCCACTACTTCTGTAATATTTCCCTTTTTCTTTCTCAAAGGTTTTCCTAACGAAGTACATATTTAAAAAAATCTTTAATGAAATGTTCTTAAAGTGAGAAGTAGTATATCGTATCAAAAGGGGCGAGGAAAGGAATCATCTGAATAAAAGTCGAAAGAAAGATGTCTTTTTTTTCCCTTTACTTTCCAATTTATTTGATTCCCCTCCCCCCGGCAATAAATAGGAGTCACAGCTTGAATTTTTGCAAGATCCCTTAAGCCACCGGGTAGGGTAAATTTAAACTAAATTTCTAGGAGGTCACGTGGCGTTATTTGGGGACCCACCTTCCCGACCTATCCAATAAACGCTTAAATGATCCCTCAAGGCTTCCTGCTGGGAACGATGGAAGACTGAGTGGGTGGGAATTCGTGGGACGCAAACAAACGAAATTAAAACTGACACATGTATTGTGTGAAACAAAGGCATGAACGGTAGGAGGGATAGGGAGTGTCAGACCAAGAGATTACGTTATTGTCTCATGACAAATGCTACTGGGCCTAGACCAGGATAGAAGGCAGTTCGTTATTAATTGAATGGTGTTGAAAGAGTGACTAAAAGATGCATCATCCTGACTTATACATATTGCTGACCTATCATACAGGTGCATGCACTTTCAGATAAACCACGGTTTGAAAACACAAACTTCACAAGGCTGTACCGGAATAAAGGTGCTTGGATTAGTGTCAGTTGAGCCCGTTCCCAAAACAGCCATAACAATTCTTCCCATTTGAGCCATAGAGGAAAAGATTCGTAATTGTATTCCCAATTAAGCGGATCAGAAAATATCCCCTCATTTCACTTCTTTTTGCGTTTTTACACTCCCCCTGCCCCCCCCAAAGAAAACATGTTAAATCAGTTGAGAGCATAAAACTTTTTTTATCGTGATTTCTTATTATGATGTGATTATATATTAAAACAATATCGCATAAATATTTAGGTTTTAGTTTTGTATTGTATTGTTTTAGTAGAAGTGTTTACGCTCATTTTACACGTATATCGACGAATTTGCTGTTAATTCTTCCCGACGTCTTTAGGTAAACGATTTTAACATATATTTTTTTTTTAAATTCCAAAGGGGAATTTGCCCAGAAGGACTATTAATTTCGTTTTGGCAGTTTGCGTTGATTCACTACTAGCGTTGTTCCACTTTTCAAATTGTTGCCAGCAAATATTATTGCCCTGTATTATATTTAAAGAAATTAAATAATGAAGAATCTGCATAAATGTATGTATTGTTGCGTTATATGGGTTCGTGGATTTGAAAGTATCCGATGAAAACACGATGCAGAACAATAAAAAGCACAATTTATTTACAAGAATTACTATTTACAGCACAGTTCCAAAATTTCCTTTAAAAGCGTCGAAAATCTACAATAAATACGCTGAAACAATCAGCAACACAGCTTCAGGCTGTAACTGTAAAGGTAACTTAACGGCAACACTAGACTTTTAATAAACACTGTGGAACAATCACCAATACACTGCCAAGCTATACTGTAAAGGTAGCTTCACGGCAAAGCACTATCTCGATCGCTTTCCGTTCACAAAACTCTCGCGTAGCTTAGTACTCACAGTAAGCAGCTATTCTCACAACTCTCGCAACTAATCACACTGCTTAATCACACTCTGCCGCCTCTCAGAAACGCAAGGGTTTATATAGCTTTTCCTTAGGTTCCACAGGTTTCGAGAAATATCTCGACAGGAAGTTATTCTAGAAGCTTCCCGATTGGACCATGGGATATCGCCGATTTGGTCGCCAAATGGGCGATAAAGTCGCCAATCTGGCAACCCTATCATACACTATTTTACGGCAACCCTAGTGCTATGCCGGAAAGCTTACATACAGGCGCAACCGCCGAATTTTTCGCAACAGTATGTTTCCTCGCATTGTGATAAAACAACGGTATCTAGAGCCATCCAATTTTGAACAACGTAATTCTCCTGCGAATATGGGCATCTGGAAGCCCAAATTTGGAATTTGTTTTATTATCGATTTCATATTTTGTAAAACTTTAACGAATTTTGATTAACAAACTCAAGGATTTCAAAGCGAGCCATGGCAACGTTGTGCTGAAAAAAAATTTTTATCTCCAGGGCGCGAAATTCTGAAGATACAGTGATTTAAAAATTAATTTGCGATATTACTCTTGAACTGAATTCTTTGGTTTAAGTGCGAAGAACATGATGTTTAATATATAAAGGTAACACACGAAATGTTAAAAAAACTCCCCTTGGACGTAATTTAAAATCTGAAACCTTTCAGATTTTTTTATTTATTATTTTTTAAATTTCTTTTTATTCATATATGAAGGAATTTAAATATTCGAGCGGGTTCGAAACGAGTCGTTTGCATAAGAGCTGTTATGGCTGCTTCTGTATGTGACGTAGATACCAGGCAGTTTACCATAAAAGGTCTTCGTATCTTTCGCAATAATCAGAATAACTCCTATACCGGAAGATTTGAGAACCGTTATGAATCTACTGTAGACAAAAGTATGAGTTTGAAATAATTCCATCTTCAAGTTTTTAAGTTGTTGTTAATATTAGTTTTTTGGGTTTCAGTTTTTAATACCAAAACGTGAATTATGTTTGAAATCAAAACTGTGGTAACTGTTCTATTGTTCGGCCCTTAATTTAAAAGAAATTCTGATTTATTCCTACTGAAATACCGTAAGATTTTGCTTGAAAGATACCAATTTGCCCTCCTTTTTAATATTAATAAATCTAGTTCTTGGTTGAATATTGTTTTTGTTCTCTTTGTAGTTACGATTGCGTTTACTGCGTTTTTATCTTGGCCTATTTTCAGTCGCATCCAGAAGCATAAAAGAACAGAAAAGTAACGTTTATAAATGCCAGAATCGGATGTTAACTGTTTGTGACGTTTAAAGCAACAATCCTTTTACAGTTACAGGTTTTAAGTCAAGACAGTTTGACAGACATACTGCAGATAAAATTTGGAGATAAAGATGGCCATTGTTGGTCACACTTGGAAGATGCTTCTATAAATAAATATTCTTAAAATTAATTTTATATATGGGATATAAAAAGTCACTATTTTGCAAATGGCAGCGTTTTGTACTTTGTTCAAAATAGAAATTTCCGCGATTTTTCTTGTAAATCTCCTGACATGTAAGAAACGAAATGTTAAATGTTATTCTTATAATGAAATGTATTTCTGTTTAGTAATATTTTCAAGCGAAAACGTTTATTGCATTTCAAACCACAAAACTTTCTTCTTCAAGAACAAATGAATCTGTCAATCGTATATTAATTCAGTCATGTTATTGTCGTATCATAGTGAGGAATGTGCTAGGGAGCAAGAATTTTCCTCAGAAGTGCATTTTCGCAGCACCAGTTTGAAGCTGCAACTCTTTTGCCAAACGGACAGGCAAGCAGAAGAAAGTTCTAAAGATTCACGGGACTTAGTTAGCTGTATAAACTAGCTACATCAAATTCCTGGAAATGAGGAGATGCTGTGTGACTTTGTCTTCCGGTCGGGTGTCGAGTTTAACTTTCCAGTAACTGGGGCCTTTTTTCAGTGTGTTGTGTTGTGACTTTTTACTTATCTGACAGTAATATCAGAACAAACCAACGAAATTCATCGTGGCAAGGAGTGTAAGATTGCGCCTGTCCTTGGGAAGAACCTTGAGCACAAACAGTGACAGTACGATTTTTGCTCAGTTTCGCCCCCAATTTTGAGAGCACTCCGAGAGTCTCCTTCGCCTCTTCCTCTGCCACTAACCTCTCTAGAGGTCATTCGGCTCGCCGCATTTTAGAGTGCCCACATGCCGCACAGACACTATATATTTACAAATATCCATGCCTTCTGAGGCATGCGGGCGCTTCGGTGCGACAGTTAGCCTCGCTAATCTTTATCCCGGTTGGCCGATTTTTTTTCCGATGTGCGATATTTGATAAGTAAATATTTTGAGGATAAAATTGCAAAAACGTTTTTAAAACTAATATCTTTTATGTTGTATTTTATTATTTATTAAGAAACCATTTTAATGCTGCCTACTGAATAGACACTATCAACGATATATAGTTGATAGTTGTTCATGTACTCTATTGAAGCGCCCACCAGTGGCTGAGCGCAAAAATCGCTGAATACTGGTAGTTCCTACCTGGTTTCGATTCCAGGGGAACAGGCTAGCTTTATGGGCGTTTTCGTGGTTTTTTCCACGTGTGTATGAACCAGTTTCTCTTGGAAAGTCCTCCACGAAGGCATTTCTTCCTTTAGGCAGATAGTCCATGTATGCTTTGCTCAATTAAACCAAACCAATTTTAATGAAATCTTGTAGAGACAATAGATATTTTTTGAGAACAGGAGAGATGTAAAATGAGCAATGCCCTCGCCCTGACTCGAACCACGGACCTCTCGAATACGCGCTGAGTGTGCTGACCATTACACCACAAAGGCATGCTAAGAAGACTGGAGAAATACCTTATATACTCACCCTTTTGAAGGGCGACTGGGGATTAAAGAACTCAATCGTCAAATCCTGGTGGTGGAGAATCATCATCCACCACCTTTTTTAGTTCGGGCGCCACTGTATAGTCATTAGGATTATTGTGAAGCAAGAGATTTGAAAAATGAGCAATACTCTCTCCGGGACTGGAACTACGGACCTCTCGAATACGCGCCGAGCGTGCTGACCACTACACCACGAAGGAATGTTAAGAAGGCGGGAGAAATTCTTTATAACCTTTTTCCTTTATTGAGAAATAATTATTCAGAATACCCACCTGATATCTCATGTTGTTCTAATAACTCATGTTAGGAATTTTATCACATAATTCAGCAGAGAAACGATCGTTATGCAGAAAGTGCAATAACCCTGGATACTTTCTATTGGCCATATCTTTCATTTGTCGTGAATAAATTGCAAATACTGAAATATTTCCCGGTTGATAATCTTCACAAGATATGTTCTTGCCGCCGTATCCCGTTATAATCTGCTTTTGTGGCATTTAATGTCAGTTTATTGGTGTGCTGGTAAATGTTTGACTACGACATAACTTAGCGAAGTGCCATACTTTCCAGATAAGACGTTTCGGATTAAGAAGCACAGAATTTGAGACAGTGCTTTTAGAGAGGGGGGGATGAAAAGAATCTGAAAATTTCAGATTGGAGTCTAGCGCTTCAAAAAGAGCCTATTATTATTATTATTATTTAATGCAAGGCCTTCACCAGTGGCTGAATGGTTAAAACCGCTGAATGATGGGAGTTCAGTGCCAGGGGAAAGATCTGGCTAAAGGGTTAGTTCTCGTGTTTTTTCGATGTGTAAATCAGTGCTCCGCAACCTTTTCTCACCTGCGACGCTCAAAAAATCTTTCTGGAATTTCGTGGCACACCAAAAGCTAATGTGTATATGTATTGATTTATACACAAAATTTACAATAAATTTTTGTTTTTAATTTGAAAAATATACAATTATAAAACCATAACATATTTATTTATATGCAATCATAATAATTATCATAATAATCGAAATTTTTTTTTAAAAATTAAAAAACAAAAATTCTTCAATTTGATTGGTTTATTTCAAATTTAAAAAAACAGTTTTAGAGCTATTATTTTTAATTAAAATGGTCTGAAACCAATATATTTCGTTTAAATTTATGTTTAAAAAAAGTTATATATTTTTGAGTTCCAAGTTATCAAGGAAGTGCCGAAAAAATTCAAATGCTGACACACTTACAATCACACACACAACCACACAACAGTGAAATATATAAAAACATTTAAAATAGACATTATTAAAAAAAATAGTCATTGTGTATTAAATACATGATAAAAAATTGCAAAATGTCAAATACATGTATTTGATTGCGGCACACCTAAATCCTACTCATGGCACACCGGTTGCGGAGCACTGGTGTAAATGAATGCGAGCCAGTTTCTATTCGAAAGTCCTACAAGAAAGTATGCCTTCCCCTAGACCAAAAAGCCGTTGTGTTGTTGTTGTCGTATCCGTATTTAGTATTCGGGGTTGCCGGAGCCTCAAGGAAGTTGAACTTCTACTTCCACTCCAATTTTGAGTTGACAGCATCTCGAAGGGAGGGGGAATCGAGGGTCTCCCAGCAAAACGCACGTGAGGATCCTCATGCCGCAAAGACACTATACAGATATAAACATCCATGCCTTCTCCGGGATTCGAACGTAGGTCCTTCGGTACCGCAGTAGGTTCGCCTAAACACTCTACCGCCTAGGTTGCTAGCTGTTGTGTCCTATTTTAAGTAATATAGCCACATTCAAATAATCTAACATAATCCAAACTGAAAAAGTTTAATGAAAATTTAGATTTTAGTTGAATACAGGCTATGTTTAGGCCTACTAATTTAGAAGTTAATTCCCATAAATTCAAGAAACAGAGCTTAAAATCTTTTATTTAAAATGAACTCTTCAAAATGACAAAACCACAGTGCAAGGAGGAGAAACTTGTATTATTTCATCACAAATTAACGCCAGAGGGAGACTGTTGCACTTCTTTTATGAAGACTTCATTAATGCATTTTTTCTACTGAACTGCTTATGAACTAGGCTTGGAACAAATATTTGTCAGGGAGCAGTACTTTTTATTTTGCCTGAGTAGAAAATCCGCTTATCGAGGGGAAAAAATGTCGTCGTTTTGTTTAAAAAAGTTCAAAATCATGAATGAGCTTTTTACATTTTGAAGATTTTGTTTCTTCTATGCGAATTACTTGTTCTGGCAAAGCAGAAATTATTGTCAATTTTTTTTTCGGGGAAATGTATTACAAGCATAAAGTGCAAGCTGTCAAGTGACTATTGCTGTAAGAAATCTATTCTGTGAAGCGAAGAATTTTCTTAAGATTATTTTGTACTTACCCTTTCAATAGTTAAAAAAATGGTCTTACTATTCTAATTCAATGCATGTATAATTATCATTGCTTTTTTTAAAATTATTTAAAAATTGAGTACTCGTAATTTATTAAATTGTGTTTATAAAACTATTTGGCTGTTAACAGTATGCTAAAAACATTTTTATGTTAAATATTCATCTGTATAATTTGCTGTGTTTTAACAGTAAGAAAGCACTTCTGCGTGCGAACGTGTATTGTTACGAATTTTGTGCGTAGGTAGTTTTAGTGAAATTATGTGCAAAATTATTGTATTCTTCTATATAATGTAATATGAAAAGTCTGAGAGAAAAGGTGATCTGCCGGAAAAATACAATACAGGGCAACTCAATTTAACATGAGTAAATGCCTGTATCGCTAATTCGGGGAGAGATCGCCAAGCTGGCAATGTTTTTGTAACCAAATTTGGCGACATTTTGGTCCGGCTCCTATACAGCTAATGGGTACTGTAATTGATGTTCTGTGTAATTGTATTCAGCCCTCATATGCCTTCCAGTAATTTCGAGAAGTAGAATGCACTAGAAATATCTCGGCGGCCGGGTGAAAACTACTATATAAGACTGGAGAGAGCATATCCCAGAGTGTTTCGCCTTTTAGATGCGCTTTGCATTCTGTTGTGTTTAACGTCCCTGGTTGTTTGGGGTGTAACTACTAATTGTGCTGTATGATATTGTGAAGACCTATACGACTATTTTTGTGGAACATTCCAGAACTTTGTTTCTTTAGATAAAAAATAGATTTTATCAAGCTATCATCGGTTCTGTATGCATTCAATGTATTACGAACCCGTCCGCACGAAGCAGTATGATTTTTTTAAATAGATTCAATTTTAACATTATCACAGTCTCTATGGTGGCCACAAATGGCGTCTCAGGAGATGGTTTGGCTGCTACAACTTGTTCCTCTACTCCCTCATAACAAAATACCCCCGAGACTTGCATGTCGCTTGCAATAGCAAAAAGCGCGCGCGAAACGCAAGGGGCGTAAAACATGAAAGCTAGCGACTTTATCGTTACGGAAAGCGTCAAAGGATAGCGCCGTTATCACAAATCACGTCGACATTTTTTTTCGCCTTTTCGTTTTCTTTATCCAGTGATATTTATTTTCTTTGTAAGTGACAACGACGCGCGTGTTGCGATAAGGGATGTTCTGCTTTTTATTGTTACTATTTTTCTCTATCCCTCCACGAAGCATTAAATACACGAGCTCCACTTTGGCGAGTTTTCGTTGATTTAAAATTTATAGTTAATGACCAAGTAGCGAAGTCATTTGTTATAGAGTTTGGATCGTCGGCCCTCTCATTCATAAAAAAAATGGGATTTTTTTTTCTGCTGATGGTGGGGGAGTATATGCCGTTATATTTAAAGTAGAATCAAAGTTCTTATTTTTTTATTAATGTAAAAAGTTCGAACTTTTAATTTGTTTTTCAGACCTAATTTTTTTTGGTATGAATTATTAATATCTACCTGACATTTAGGGAGAATTTGAAGAAGTGCCTTCTTTTGTGTTCGACTGTATAAATTCTGCGTCTTGGAATAATTTTAAAATGGAATGAAGACTGCATATGAAAAATGCGCGTTTAATTTTTTTATGCTTATCTTTCTTGTCTGTTCCGCTTTATAAAGGTATTAGTTTGTTCTTAAGTTAAAAATATGTTTTTGTTTCTAATTCTAAAATACTTGAATTTCATTCATTTCCTAGTGAGTATACAATACCAATACCCCTAAAAGGTAATGACAGTGTATAAAATAAATAAATAAATAACCTAACCCTAACCTAACCTAACCCTGAAACCATCCGCAATTTTTAAAGGAAAAACATTAAACATTCCCTTTAGCGTAACTCTCACTTGGCATAGTGTCACTGGCTCGGAGAGAGCTACCAGTGTTCACACTGGTAGCTCAGAATGGGTTCGAGTCCAGGCGAAGGGACTGGCTGTATGGGCGTTTTCGTGGTTTTCCCCATATGTAACGTGTATATGAGAAAATTTCCCTTAGAAAGCCCTCTACGAAGGCATCCCTTCCCTTAGGCTGATAGCCGTAGCGTGCTTGGTCATGATAAACTAAGCCAAAGCCAAGCTCACTTGACATACACTGTGAGTAGGTTGGTTTGGTTTATTCAATTATGGCGAAGCACTCAGTGTCGCCCAGACTGTATAGTGGTTAGGGTGAAGTTACGTTAACATTTGTGTACATATGGAGAATACACCAGAAACGAGGAAGAATGGGTCGAAAGAATAACAGAAATAGGTAATATATGATTATATGTCATACATTTATTTGAAAGAATAAATGTGTCCGCCACCCCACCGATATTCTAAAATATACTCTAAGGTACAAAAAGGCTGGGAATCCCTGCTCTAGGGCGCATCACGTAACATGGATCAGCAACCGAAGTTCCCAATAGAATTGCTGAAATGAGAGGAGTGCCATAAAGCCCACAATTCTTGAAAATTCAAATGTAAGTAAGAAAAAAGAGATAAAATTATGCCTTAACCATTGCTTATATTGTTGCGGGCGTACGGGTTCGTAACATATTGAATGCACACAGAACCGATGATAGCTTTCCACATAAATACTCGTATAACTCTTCTCAGTATCACTAGTTACACTTCAAACTACTAAGAATGCTACACACAGCGAGCGCAATGCAAAGGGTAACTAAAATGGCGAAGCTCTTACGGAGTTCTCTCGATGCTCTGAACTCACGCTGAGCTAAACAGCTGAGAGCTGATTCTCTCTCCGGTCTTACGTAGTTTTTTCCCAGCCGCCGAGAAATTTCTCGTACCTTCCATTACTCGAAATTACTGGTAAGCATATACGGTTAAGGTTACATATAGGGGTTTATTAAACTAAAAATTCGTTATACAGGGACGAGACAAAATGTTTGAAATAGTCCCAAGTTTGGCTGCTTTTGGGAATCTCTCTCGGCGACAAAAATTAGTCTCCAAAACCATCGCCAGCTTGGCGATACCTCATAGAAGTTCATCAATTTAGCGAGATAGCCGTTTACCTCAATTTTAAATAGACTCACCCCTGTAATTTCATTTTTCCAGCACAGCTTCGTCTTTTTCTCACATTTCATGTTACATAGTACAAAAAATACAAGCATATTCACATATATTTTCACTAAAATTATTTACATATATGCAAAATTTCTAACAAAATTAAATAAAAGGAAGTGGAGGGGGGAATAAAGTTTAGTTATAAAAATAAAACAAGGTTTAAATAATCGAACATTAAAAAAATAATAAAAAACACTGTGTGAATTACATTACTTAAGCATACGCTTAAGCAATATCAATAAAAAAAAAAGAAAGAAGACACTAAAAAATGAGCCCTTTTTTTCGGGTGAAATACTGAGTTATTCAGATCACTAGGAACGAGATTAAACATACATTTTTCCCCCTATCTTTAACTTGGCTTCTTAACAGGCGTGTCAAAGCGTTGAAAGGCACAAAGAGAAAAGCCGCCATAATGGAAAATAAAAAGAAGTAAAGAGTAGAAAAAATAATCACGATACTAACAACGAGGAAAAAAAGAATATTATTTATATTCCGCCCGAGGGTTTATATATGCTCGTAATTAAAGGTGGTGATAACGAGATGGACCAGCAGAGTGCATGTATTCAAGTAAAAGAGCGGCCATCTTTGTATGGACGAATCTAAGTAGTACAAACCCGGCCCCTGGATAGGCGTGCACTTGAAATAAGAATATGAAGAAGGTACCTTTTAACAAGACCAGTTCAGGTGGACTTAAGGGATTGTGCTCCTATTGCTTCAGAGCTAGTTAGTATTTTTGACCTCTGTATTTCTTCTAATGAAAGAACATAATAAAAAATCATGAAACTAAGAAAATCGGAAATTCGACTGATGTCTTGAATCGATATTCTTGTTTGACTTTCCCATATCATCAATCTATGCATTGAAAGGAATAAATTTATTACATGCAAATTAAGAACTGAATTTTTTGAGGAAGTGTATTAATATAATTACACTGTAACCGCTGCTGATTTAGTATTCATGCTTTACTTGGGTTAACAGTATGATTTATATTTGTACTTGAAACTTTTTTACTTGGAGTATTAAAGTAAAAATATTTAAAGATATTGATACTTAGTTTATATTTATTACTTTATAAGGTATTTCTCTCACCTTCTTCGCATGCCTTCGTGGTGTAGTGGTCAGCAGGCGGGAGAATTCTAGAAGTCCATGGTTCGAGTCCCGGCGAAGGCGTTGCTCATTTTTCATGTCTCCGGATTCGAAATAACCTAATGTCTGTACAACTTAATTTCTTTTTGTGGCACTGTTTATATGTTTTTCATACGTCTTTGCATTATTGCCCCAATTCATTTCTCTTCACGATTAGGTTAGTTAATCATAAAAGACAAGCAACAACCTGTAAACTTTTTTATGATTTATTTGAGGCTTGTTTCTCCTCTGTCTTGGTTAAGTTATTCGAGTATAGCAAAGCACACGAGAGCTATCAGCCTTAAAGAAGAGATGGTTTCGTGGAGAACTTTCTAAGGCAAGCTAGCTCGTATTCAAGTTATAAATTCACAAATTGGGGAAAAGCGCAAAAAACAACCCTGCAGCAAACCTGTTCGTCTGGATTCGATCTCGGGACGAACTACCAGTATACAATAGTCTTTAACCACTCGGTCAGCGGTGAGGCCATCTATTCATGGTAACAGTAAAATTATCAATTCATATGGGAAGCGTAAGTGTATTATTCTGGACACATTTATTGATCTTTTTTTTAAACAGAAATAATTTTTACGAAAATAATTTCTCCCTTCGGTAACATTTGGAAGTTATATGAGGGAAAGGTGGAAAGTTATGAGTTCCTTAGTGAGGGGGGGGGCGCTTGAGCTGTAGTTTCTCGTTATTATTTTTCTTCTTAACCACCTCCTGTAACAATGCATTCTGTGCTCCAATTTGTCGTTATTGTTCTGGGGTAAGTTTTCTGTGGGTCCAACAGGTGGACACTTTGTTCATATACAGTTCTTGGGGATTGACGTGTCACACAGGTTTGGTTGGAGTTGGAACCTGGGAACATTCACTATTCTCACAGTCACTGGATAATTGTGCAAGATCATACTGAATATTGCGTTGGTATTTTTCTCTATTGATGACGTCAGTGAACGTCTTTCTCGTAGTTAATCCAAAATGCTTACGCATCCACGTTTGAAATCGGTGACCCACCGTTACAAATGATGGTGCTTCATTTCTTAACGCCTGGAGCAAGTCCTGGTGAATTTCTGGTTGCAAAGGACCATTCCGATCAGGTGGCTTGGACATATTTTTAGTGCGACAGCTTGAACCCTGTTAAAAAGGTGACCTTTGCAAGTGTAGGGGGTACCAGGAAGCCCTTCACAAGATGGATAGACTGTGTGGAGGAAGATCTCAGGACTCCAAGAATCAATTGTTGGTGGATCGTAACGACTAATCGGATCTGTTGGAGCAAACTTGTTGAGACGGCCTTGGCCTGTGATAGGCTGTAGTGTAAGAAGAAGTGGACCTTTCCCACAGAAGTACTGAATCACTGCGTTGTCAGTCACTCTGATCTCTAGCACTTCATTTATTGTCAACCTGGAGGAAGAAGAGAAAAAAACATGTCAGTTCATAAAATTTCACACAATATGTTATGAGCCCCGACATAACATCTTATAAAATTTTAACTGTTTAGCCCTATTTCTTTCCTATGATGGTCGAAACTTGTCGTTCTTCCTACATACATTGAGATACGAAGAGGAGAAAGGATGATGTAGGATACCTCCCATAGAAAAATCATATTACCCGCGAATAGCGCTCAGGCGTGACGTATCCGGCTTATATGAAAGTAATGCATTGATGTGAATAAGTCTGGCACAGAGTTCTCTCGTTGTGGGTTTTCGGAGATCAGTTAGAGGAAAGGGTGGGCACTGGCACGAGATGTGCAAAGCACTAACAAAGAGTTGAAGCATCACTAGACAATGACTAAAGTTCTGTTTTATTTGTTATAGATTTTTGGAATATATTATCCCCGGATCCTGGAGCACACTGTGATACTTGCCTCCCACTTTTTAAATTTGGTAAATAAAATTTGCTCATCCTAGAGCGTCCATTTTATAAGAATTTTCCTGGAGTGTTTAGAAGGTTTAGAAAGTAGCTTACGGAGTATTATTTAGAAGAAACTATAAATTTTAGTGCTAGAATGTGTAATAATGCGGTATACAAAATTATTTCTTCCCCCACCGACCACGATTGTTATCCAAAAGAGAATTCAGGATTTGCTATGGGAAACTGAGACAAAACCACTTACTGCTGTGTCCTGACAGTATAAAGTTGGGTTAAAATCCTAAGTTCGAATTTGGATATAGTCCAGAAAAAACGTTTTGTCGAAGTACATGAATCACAAGGTCTTTCCTTTAACTCCTTACTTTCTTTCACTGATCTTCGTAGAGATTTCCAGAATCATTCTTCACTGTTTCAAATAAATGGAGCAATTTCAATAACGTATGTCTTCATTTATTAAAAAATATCTAACAAAATATTGAAACATCTACATTAATTTAATGTCTTGATAGACAAATTATGTTGCTTTTTATATTCTATTGGAGCATTTACTTAAATCAAATATGACACGGGCTATCTGCCTGGGATGCACCCTTGGTTTGACGAAGAGCACACAGGAGAACGCAATTTGGGGATTCCACTCTACCTTTCTTCAGGAAAGACATTGGAATCAAATGATTTTAACGTGCTGTTGAAAGCTGAAGTATTGTTGAATGCTTTTTTAAACTGCCTAATGCAAAGAAACTGCAGTCAGCGCCTTATGTAGGATTCTAATCTAGCCCAATTAGTATAAGAAACACTTATTTTCTCGCTAGCTACATTAAAGTTCACTGAGGATTGCTGATTGGAAGCTAATATTATCTTCACATTCATTGCAAAAATATATTTTTCCCCTGTTAATTTCCAAGCCATACTTTTCCTTCACCGTCTTGAAATTACATCAGTTATCACGAAAATGTTAAGCAATTATTAAGTTAAGCAATTGTAAGGCAGAAGCTTTCGAGTATATTGTAGTAATTTAAATAGCATATACATATCTCCTTGATTTATGTATAAATGCAGGTTGAAGCAAAGCCTGAAACTCTGCATCCGAGTAGGCATATTAGGTATCGACGGGCCTTACTAACTTCTAAGTTCCTCTGCGAATAGAATTCCGAGGGAGGTGATCCGAGGATCTCCCACTGCTCTTTTCTTAAAACTAACCTCTGGGGAGGATTTCGGATCGTCTTGCATTTTGAGTGCTTCCGCACAGACGCTGTACGCTTACAAACATCCGTACCTTCTCAGATATTCGAACTCGACCCTTTGGTATAACAGTCAGTGTCGCTAACAACTATCTTGTCTGGATGGTCGTTCATTTAGGTACATTCTTTTGTTTCATTTTTTCTTCTTTCCATTACACGAATCTTTAAAAACAAACATTTTATCGTTAATTTTTGGAATTAAGGTCTAGGAAGCAATGCAGTTTGGAAAGCAGGGATGGAATTCAATAAGAATTCAATTTTAAAGGCTTGTTGGTCAAATAATAAAACTTCAATGAATATAATATTGCTACAGGGTAGGCCGTGAGGACATGATGGTTTTCACGACTGTGTTACGAAGGAATGGTGCAGATATATACTCGAGTATTGTTAGAGATAGGAAAAGGGTTTAATGCGTTTATTAGGACATTCACGCCTTAAAAATTCCAACGTAAAGTTAGTACTGTCTTGTTGTGTATGAAAATTTCATATATTCGCTATGTCCTGTAGCATAACGAATATGTTAGTTTCATAAACGTTACACAGAATGTGATGATTCAACTCATGGATATAACTAACTATAGGGCCTTTAAAGACGGCACCTTGTCATAAAGCATTGCGGCCGTCTTTACAAAGGCGCCTTGTCATAAAGTGTGCATTGTGACCTCTCTTCTCCAAGACAAATCTTCACCTATGCGTCTTGGAATAAAGATGCTGTTATTGGAGATCAATTCGTAACTTGTAGAAAGTAGTCTTCAGGACTAAGGGCACCTTTATTGCAGGGCACCCGCTACGCAAATAATAATTAGTTTTCCACTTTAGTTAGTAAAGCAAATGAAAATTCTTCTTGTATAATGGTGTCCCATCTTAAGGTGCCCACACCTTATGAAGATGCTTTGTTTAAATTAAAAATTGATTTTCATTAGCTTGCAGACGTCTTTATGCCGGGGCATTCTTAAGAAACGTTTTCTTGTTCGGCAGTACCGATTTATATTAAGTTTTGGGACTTTCACTTGAGTGGTCTTCAATGAGGCTGTAGATTCATTAGGTTATTTTCAAGCAGGAGTCATGAAATATGAGCAGTGCCCTTTCCGAGACTCGAACCTAGACTCTTCGAATACGCTGTGACGTGAGAGCATTCGTGATGGATGAATAAACTGACCAGTGGCCTTTTAAATATTTATTTTAAAACTTAAAAGATTTTTTGAGTAATAAAAGTAAAACTTAATTTCAGTACTGTCATACATACAAAAACTACCGCTTGATGCGGCTCTGAACAGTCGCGTGGCGCGACGTACCTACAGCATCATCTAAAAACAAAGTCTCTCACCAAAAACCTCTTTCTTTCTTTTATGTTAAATTCGGAAGGAAACCGCACAGGGGAGGAGGTCCTTACGAGTTTCTTCTGTGGAAATTACTTTCCGGTCATTTAGCGGACACTGGGTGATAGTTCGCAGGGAACCCACGCAAGGGGTGCCCTTAACACGCTTCCGTAGTTAATTTACCTGAAGATTAGTTCTCTTGAAAACAGGAAGTCCTCTGATTTAAAACGGACGTTCTATCAAAGACGAGGATCGTCGCAACGCACCCAGTGTGCCAACCATTACCCCACGAAGGCATGCAGGAAGGAGGGAGAAAACTTTTAAAGGGCGTCTGTGGATTAGGGGACCCGATCGCCAAATTCTGGTGGTGAAGAATAGTCACCCACCACCTTTTAGTTCGCGTGCCACTGTAGAATCATTAGGTTATTTTCAAGAGGGAGACATGAAAAATGAGCAATGCCCTCGCCGGGACTCGAACCTGGATTTCTCGAATACGCGCCGAGTGTGCTAACCATTACACCAGGAAGGCATGCAGAAAGGAGGGAAAAATACAAGGCTCAGTAGTATAAACCTCAGATTTATGTCTTTCCAATCTTTTAGGAAGAATGCGGGGCCGTGAAGTCGAATTATCCCAACCGCAAAATGAAGCAGTATGACTTTGCTATCATTTGAAATACCTCTCTACGTAACTCTTGCGGTGTATGGTGTAACAATATTCTCTCGAAACCAAAGATTGACGTCAACCTGTATATCGAATTGCACTGGACAAAATTTTCATGCCTAGCTGTAGATTTACGTTTAAGAAAACCAACTCTGTAATTATATTTTAAGTTGCAGTATATCTGAACTTAATATGATAATTCGTTTTTACTGTTTCTGAAAGTGTTCGCGCATATTTTAGCCCCATTATCAATTAAAACTGTCACGAAAAACGTCAGATCCTAGCTCTCTACGTTGTGGTTTGAAAAGGAACCCTAATTTCGCTTTTATTAATGTTTTGTGGCTTAAACATTAAATTTTATTGGCTCACGGATCTTAAGTCACAGTTTTATCTCATTGGCGGGCCCCTGGTCTTTGTGCATTCCTCTCATACCAGGTAATCGAAAGGATAATTCGCCCCCCCCCTTCTCTGTAGTTACGTATTTATATAGAATCTCGTGAGAGGGCCGACCTTCAGTGTATGTGTGTGTGTCCAGCGTGGCGGTTTGTGGTAAAAGGAATGATTATAGGGTCGGCTTCTTTTTGCCTGTTCCCACCCCTGCCTAATTTCTCCGTTCCGCTCCTTTCTTTTCTCATTTTCTTTTCTCTCGTTATGTCCCTCTTGCGCATGACGTGCAGATTTCCGTCGTCGTTAATGGGATCTTAAGGAGAGTCTGGATGAGGTTAAAACTGTCGTCACGTCTGACAGGGCATTTTTATGCCTCAAACGGTGAGATGATTCCAATTTCATTCAAGCATTCACATCTTACTCGTCGGCCGGTTATACGGGTTTTAAACACGATTGCTTCGGTTAATAGTGCCTCAGTGTAGGCAGAATGTTTGCTAACCGATTTTCCAGTCGTCAGTTAACAAGTAATTCTCAGAAATACAAAAATTTCAAGAAATTTTACCCTTTTTTTTTAATAGCAAAAAAAAAAAAAAAAAAAAAAAAAAAAAAAAAAAAAAAAAAAAAAAAAAATTAATGAATTAGATACCTGTTTAGTACTTGGCAAACATACTATGCAAATATAAATAAACAGTCTGATAACAAATTTTTTTTAGGCTTTAAATAAGAATTATTTTTGTTCTATTTTTTATTCAGTGTTCATTTTAGATGTTTAATGTGAGGTGTACTAGCAGAGTTTTAAGGTATTTTCTCTCTCCTTTCCGCATGCTTTCGTGGTGTAATTGGTAGCATACTCGACGCATATTCGAGAGGTCCAGGGTTCGAGTCCCGGCGAGGGTACTGCACATTTTCACGTCTCCTGCTTCAAGAAACCCTGACGACTCTACAAAATGACTGATGCCTTGAATTTTAATTCAACCCATGTGCTGAGGCTGTGAAACATATGTGACATCAAATTATTCATTAGAGCATATTTTTTGTTATGTTAAGTCTGTAGAGTCATTAAGTTATTTTGAAGCAGAAGACATGAAAAATGAACAATGCCTTTGCTGGGACTCGGACTTCTCGAATGCGCGCCGAGTGTGCTGACCATTGCACCACGAAAGCATGCTAAGAAGGCGGAAGAAATTCCTTATAAGTCTTCCGAATTTTGGACTAGTATGAGTTCACCGGATCATTAACAAGGAACTTCATCATGAACTTACCGAAAACCGTTAGGAGTTTCTTCTGGAGCAACGACTGGTGAACTTTTTTTACTTGTATATCCAGAATCAGTTGTCATTCCAAAAATATGCTGATATCATTGACAAAGTAAGAAGAAGGTGCACCATACGGGACAGCTATTTGTTTCATCAGAGAGCTGTGGTACAACCCCTTTCTGGACCATTTTCAGGTATGCTGGTATAACTGCTGCGGTCTTCGGAACAGAATGCGAACCAGATTGTGGGAGCGGAGGGATTCAGAACGCAGCAAATGTATACATTATGTCCTAAAAGTTTTGTGTAATGTTGTAAAGACTGTCGAGTGTTCTGAGAGTAAAAACATGTATACAGCTTCGGACATCAGTGCATATTCGAGCTTATGGTTACCTTTGAGAATACATTTAAGAGTCTTGCCTACCTAAATGGAAATCATCACAGCATTTGCAACCATCAACTCTGAACATTTCTTACTGAAAAGAAGGTTGAGGCTAAATATAATTTCGATGCCTGTCGTGGTTGTTAAATGATGTACACATGGAAATATTGTAAAGCTTCTTAAAACCTGTATTAGCCACTAACTATTTAAAATATTTCAAACCATATTGCTCAGGACTTTTGTCATCGCACAGATTTATGCCAAATTCTTTCATTATATTTGGACATCTTTTACATCAATAAGAGCAACTGCAAAGCATTTGTTAGCATACAGTTTTATGACGTTGGATTGCTTGTTAGAATATGGTGTATTAATTTCGAAATCATTTGGGGCAACAATTAAGAGGGTGCTGATTTTGCCATCAGGCGGATGTTGCCTGTTCTGCTAAAAGGGCTTTAAAACACTGGAACATATGTTCTTTCCTATAAGCAAAGAAAAAAGAAATCATTCAATTTTTTCCGATGCAGTGACTAGTTAAATACTGTGCAATTTAATATTAAATTAATATTTGACTGTTGTAAATACACATGCAGCCGGTTGTGTGTACGAGGAGTAAAAGCACATAAACAGACATGAACGTACGGTTGAGCTTATACTTAGTTCTGAGAGATTGTTTGGCCATACGATGTCATAGATAATCAGTATAAAAGATCCTGTTGACTGCCACCCTAAAGCCTTTGAAAATAGCAGAATTTTTGAAAGCATAAACATTAGCATTGAACTTCTCCTAAGAGGGTCATTTCTACAGAAGACTGAAATCTGGGTAGTTGTCTTATAAAGGGTTAGCTGAGTTAAAATACGAATGTTAAAAACCATTGATTTCCGTTATTCTCTTTTGTAACCATTTATCTGAAATTGGTGTAGTTATCTTCGGTAGATTTCGGCCACTGCTCTCTTTCAAATCGCTGAGTCTGATAATCAGAAATTCATTAAAGTTTTACAAAATATGAAATAAATAATAAATTTGAAAATCAAGTTCCAGGTACACATGCTCGGGTGAAGGACTACGTTATTCAAAATTTGATGGCTCTGGGTACCGTCGTTTTTTCACAATGCGAGAAACACACATACTTTCATGCAGATTCTTCATTATTTAATTTCTTTAAAAACAATATAGGGCGATAATATTTGGGCACAACAACTGAAAAGTAATACATCGTGTATAGTGAAGACAGGCAAAATCCCATTTCATATGAATAATTTTGGGGCTTATTTTTTTTTCATGTCTTGTGTCTTTTAAATTTACTAAAACAATAAAGAATATGAAATAAAACGCTTTATGGACGCATGGTAACTATGAAAGAATGGAGAAGGGGTATTCTTAAAACCTGCATTAGCTGTTGTACCCGTTGTGGTACCGCTTGGTCAAAGAGGCAATTTGCCCTGAAGGACCATTAATTTCGTTTTGGCATTTTGCGTCGAAACACTAAAACCATTGTTTCACTTTTCAAATTGTTTCCACCAAATATTGTCGCCCAGTATTGTATTTAAAGAAATTAAATAATGAAGAACCTGCATAAATATATGTATGTTTCTCGTATTGTGATGAAACAACGGTACTTAGAGCCATCCAATTTTGAATATTGAACGTTTCCACCCGAATATGGGCATCTGGAAGCCCAAATTCGAAATTTGGAATTTATTTGATTATTATTATTTATTTGATTTCATATTTTGTAAAACTTTTAACGAATTTTTGATTAACAAACTGAAGGATTTCAAAGCGAGCAATGGCAACGTCGTACAGAAAAAACATTTTTATCTCCAGCGCGCGAGACTGTGTATCGGAAATTCTAAACATGTGCTCATTTTGAAGTTATTTTGCGATATTGCTCTTGAAATGAATTTTATTGTTGAAGTACGAAGAACGTGATATTTAATAAATAGTGGTAACAAACAATATGTTGAGAAAACGTCTCTTTGGGTGTAATTTAAAATCTGAAACCTTTCAGATTTTTTTTTTCTCTTCTTTATTTAACCATGCTGTTTTGGCTTCTAATAAAAATTAATCGTTTTGTGTCGTCTCATGGAAATTTATCATTTTTCAGTATACTGCAGTAAGAGTAGATTTTTTCCTTACTATATTTGGAGGGATTTACGAAACCAATTATTTGAATCACCGGCTCCATACGTTTTCCTTTTCATTTCTGTTCGAGCCTTTTGTCGACAAAATCATTGAATCAGTCGTATAGCGTTTAATACGCGTGCCTGCCCCATGTGCATCGCACGTGTGTTGGCAGATTAAAGAAAAACGGAGCCCGCTGTTGGGAGGCGATAACAAACGCTGTCGAAGGTATACGACCTCCGCTTTTTCTATGTGGAAGTCTTACATGCCTCCGGATGAGGGTAAAAGAGGGTGCATGCGTGAGTAGAATAAGCCGAAAGTTTCATTTGGAGGAGAGAAGGTTCCCCCTTTCGCATTCTAAATTCTACTGTATTTATTTATTTTTTGAGGCTGTTTAATGGTATTGTGTTGTGACAACATGAGTTATAAAAGAAGCTTTTATAATATAATTTTATTTTTCGAGATTTACCATTTAAATTCTTTTTGTTTCGAGCCGAGCAGGGCGAAGGTTTCCGTGTAATGACAGTGTGTTGTTACGCGCGTACGGGTTCGTAATAGGTTCAGTGCGCAGAGGAAATTTCATAAATATATTTTCTCAAAAGAAACGAATTTGGAACTTTCCAGAGGTTCAGATTGTAATGCAGCGGACACCCATTGTTTAACCATTGGTAATGTGGATATTGTCTAACTGCACTATCTATCTTTATTGAACATTATTATTTGTTTTTCGAAGAATTTTGACAAATTTAATTTACAGTTTTTACATACGGTTACAATGTAATTGTGACATAGGGTACCTTTCATACTCAAATATTTAATGGTAAATATAGAACATGATAAGGAATTACAGTAAATACAGAACATAAAGGTAACTATATAAAATATTAATGCATAATGGCATACATTTAACAATACATAAAAAATTATATATATAAATGCAAAGTGTTTTTTTTTTGGTGCCTGTATATGCAGAGAGTATATTCAGAGTACATGCAGAAATCATTTTGTATATGAATTATTTTTCAGAATATTTTAGACTTTCTTTTGTTTTGTTGGATGCAAAGAAGTGTTGTGTGGTCCTCTAGTCTTTTTGTCAATTTTGTCCTTCAGTTTTTGTCAAGTAGGTCGTTTTGTCAATTCTAATTTAAATTCGACAGAAGTACTCAAACAGCTCTGCTCAGTATAGAGTACAATCAGTAGTTACCACTTAAAACTACAAAGAATGTTAAACACAACGCAATGCAAAGCGCATCTAAAAAGCGAAGCTTCTACGAAGAACTCTCAGTTCTCCGAAGACAAGATTGAACTAGATGCTGGCTCCGGTTTTACATAGTTTTTTCCCGGCGAACGAGAAATTTCTAGTACCTTCGATTTCTTGGAAGTTATTGCAAGGCATATGCGGTTGCAATTATATATAGGCACGAATACAGTTACATAAACATTTCGGCCGATTACAGTTATGCAAGAACCGGACCAAAATGTCGCTAAATGGTCGCCAAGTTTGGTTATCTTTCCAGATTTGGTTGTAAGGATTTTAAGTTTTACCATCGTTTATTTTGTTTTAAAACTTTGCTATCCTCTCTTATTTTCCATTTCCGGCCAGAATAAGCGCAAGTAGAATTGTTTATGCAAATAAGGTTGCAAACTGTGTAAGTATTTAAGACATGGCTTTTAGCCAAAAGTAAGAGAGAGAGCGACTTCTCGCTGCTTTACCACGCGCGTGCTTTTCATGTCTGCCTTTAAAGCCAGAACTTAGTTCTCGCTGATATTTGAAGACGTATTGTAGTTTTTGCATTCTGCTCACTACATACGTAGTGTTAAAAGGCCAATCTTCGAGTAACGACTCTCTGTAAAGCATCTAAGTGTAATTCCTATCTAGTTAAGTTTGTTTATTTCTTATTTTTTAAGTTTTAGACCATAAGTGCTGATCTCTGTATCTCGAAGTGCGGGAACGGCTGTACGCTGTGAGAAATAAAGGGTAAATTTTCTTTGTTGTATCTTCTTTACACGCAGGAACATAGCTTTGAGTAAGCTCTCGGTTTCTACTCAGGACTCCAGTTATGTTTGCAAAGGCGACCACAGGGAAGAGAAGTCCTGGCATGGTGACAAATATTAGTCAACAAAACAGCTGCCAGCTTGGCGATATTTCGCCAATTTATCGAGACAACCTTAATGACTTGCTGAAAATGACTTTATTTTTCTGCCAAAGCTTCGTATTTCTTGAGGCCGTTCATTGTTACATTACATAAAATTTGTAACAGTATGCATGTAAAGGCAGTTTTTTTTTAATTTAAATTTAAAAACCTACCGGCTGAACATCATTTAACAGTAATAGTTTGATCCGACGAACAGGTTGGTTTCACTGTTGTTTTTCGTGGTATTCTCTGCTTGTAACTTGATTATGAGCCAGGTTTACTTAGAAATCCTCCACGAAGACATCCCTTTCCTTTAGTAGATTGCCATTATCCAGCCCCGTTGGAAAAAACTTAATATCCCCTTCATTTTACTAACTTAATGAGCATGTAACGTGAATCCATTGACTTAAACTACTGCTAGATAATTTTATTAAAATGAGATTAATAACGTATGTTATGTTAATGGTTGAAGTTTTAGGAAATCTGTTTCTCAGTGGTTCAATGTTCTCATTCAGTTACTTCAGGTTTCATTTCGTGGTAAGGCAGAAATACATAAAAATTGAAAAATTTAGAAAAAACATAAAACACCAAATACATTTAAAACAATTAAAAATTAGTGTTCACGCAAAAAGGAGCACAGGGGCCAAAATGGCGGATTTTTCCGTGTACAAAACTGAAAGTTTACTTTTAGTCCCACTCGGCAAAGAAGCATTGAAATAGAAACTGACCTGATTCACTATTCTGCTAAGTCTCAAATGTAAACATATGGGTGCTAAGTTAGGCTTAAACGGCATTTAAATTATTGATAATGCTAAAACTATTGCATGCAGATTGATTAAAGGCATGAAAACATTAACTGGAGCATGACACTAACATAATTCAATCACTTTTAAAGCAAAAAAAAAAAAAACTGAGCTCACCAAGCCGAGTAACAAAGCGGATATATATATATATATATATATATATTTATATACTTGTGGTGCGGTCGATTGCAACCAAAAGCGGAAATATACAACTACATATTATAGCAGTCCTACATCCAAAATTTCATCGTTCTGAGGCTGCTCGTTTTTAAGTTATGGGAGTTACGTACATACGTACGTACAGTCGTCAAGAAAATCTGTCATCTGAATCCGTTTTGAGAAAAAGAGTCCTTTATTCTATCCTAACGTACAGATGTCATGCAAAAACATCGTTAAATTGCATTCGATAGCGGTCAAAATGGATATTTTCGTTGAAATATGATACCCGTAATTTTTCGCGATTACGATACTACCTGTACTTCGTACTATAAAGTCTGAAACCTTTAAGTTTTTTTTTTCAAGTAAAAAAAAACAGTAATAAAATGCGATTTTACTTTGAGTAGTTATTGCTTCGCTTTGTTTAAATTTTTTCTTTGATTCACGTTGTGTGTATTTTGTTATCGTAAGAAATGCATTTTATCAAGCATTTATTACTTCTTTTTTCCTTATGTGGTCACATTTTTAAAGCCTTAGTTGTTTTCAAATAGGTGCTGCGTATTTTGAGAATATTTTAAAATTTGTTTAGTGGAACTCTGTTTGTTATGCAAATCTTTTTTTTTTTTAATGTTTGTTCCATTAAAATTAATATGCTTACATCTGGGTTTTTCTACCTTTTAAAAAAATGTGTCTCATTTTTAGAAGACTTTAATATTCGTGTTTGATTACTAGCATTGTCGAATGCATCCCTAACAAATAAAATATTCAGCGTGTTTTAGATTATTGTTTGTTTTCTTCGAAAGTTTTAGTGTCGCTAAGGATCTAATTTACTATTCTTAAAGAGAGACATTTTATAATTATTTACTTTTCGCATGTAAAATTTATGTCTTAATTAATTTTATTCATTTCTCTTTCGTATTGTGAAATATCTCATATCTTAAAACTTTCAAATGTAGAAAATTTTGATGCCTAAAAATTACATCAATGTATGATAATTGTGTAGCTTACATGCAGTATTACCGAATATTTTAATTTGTTTATTGATTTGGGTTTTATAACTTGTAATTCTTATTACTAACAGTTTTAAAATCTTGCTATTGGATTCGGTTATCAAAATGCGCCCATACTGGATGATTATCTCTTTCCTCTGATCTTGCTGTTGTAATGTGAGTGGTAGCTTGTTTAGTTAGCAGTTAGAAGGTCCGTATCCCCAATAAAAACACTAATAGCCTCTGTTCTGGCGCCTGAATTTAAATGTGGGGAATGAACATTTAAAAAAAATAATAAGGTGCACTACAGTAAAATATCGTATAGAGAAACGTATCGTATCCTCCCCCTTCTTATTAAATAAAAAAATCTAATATGGACACCACACGACTTCCTCGTACGGCATAATAAATAATACAAAGACAAGTTACAGTACAAGTTATTCTAACTTAATTAATCAAGCGCAAGGCAAGTTGAAAATGACATAAAAATTGCGAATTTTTAAATTAAATACCCCTGTCAAATTTTGTTGTACAGGAGTCAAACTTCTCATTTTATTTTTTCATAACGTGTATGAAACTTTCCTAAATACAAGTAATATAAAAAAAATTTAAATCTGAAAGGTTTCAGATTTTAAATTGCGTCCAAAGGGGCGCTTTTTAACGTTTTGTGTGTTACCTTTATTTATTAAATATCACGTTCTTCGCACTTAAACCATAAAATTCAGTTCAACAGCAATATCGCAAAATAATTTTCAAATGAGTTTATCTTTAGAATTTCTGATACACAGTTCGCGCGCTTTAGATAAAAAGTTTTTTTTTTCCTCCGTTGAGTATTGCCATTGCTCGCTAGTAAATCGTTTGAGTTTGTTCATCAAAAATTCGTTAAAGTTTTACAAAATATGAAATAGATAATAAAACATATTCCAAATTCGGGATTCCAGATGCGGCATATTCGGGCGGAAACGTCCGTTATTCAAAATTGGATGGCTCTAGGTACCGTTGTTTTATCACATTTCAAGAAATATACATACATTTATGCAGATTATTCATTATTTAATTTCTTTAAATATAATACAGGGCTGCAATATTTTGTGGCAACAGTTTGAAAAGTGATTCAGACTTTTAATGTTTCCGATGCAAAATCGCAAAACGAAAACAATAGTTCTTCAGGGACAAAGCCCCTTTGGACTAAAAAAAAATGAATTTTTAATATGTGAAAGAACTGTATTAACATCAAGTGTCATCCACTACAAGTTTCAAAAAACGCATTTGAACTTGAGTGGATGAATAAAACGTATTTTATTAACGATTGGAAATTAATTAATAATTAATTATATTTAAAAAAATGTTAGTCAGTTCACTTAGGTCAACAAAGAAAAATTAAAAAAATTTTTAATATGTGAAAAATTGTATTAACATCAAGCGTCATCCGCTACAAGTTTAAAAAAATGTATTTGAACTTGAGTGGGTGAATAAAAAGTATTTTATTAGCGATTGAAAATTTGAACAAGATATAGGAAGAGTGTGAGCTCATAGGGGACATTTAAATAAATATAGCAGCCGGGGGATCGCCTTAGAAGTTTGATTTTGTTATTTGTCGAAAGTTAATTTCCTTTTAAAGTTTGACATTGCCAAAAGGCTGCTGTGAAATGACTTGAATGTGTGTGTTAGTAGGAGAAAATGGAAAAATGCAAATCGAATTTGCATAGCAATTTGTATTTTATTTGAAACACAGTTGTTAATTTACTTAAACGTGAAAAAAGTTTCATTTTTATTTGTTTTATGAAGGTTGATTCAGCAAATTTTATTATGCTGTGTTCATAAGCAATTATCCCCTCCTTATAATTGAATGTCTCGTCGTTTTAAAAACCTTCATTTGACTCTTAAAGGAAAAAAAGATCCGTCTGTATTAAATAATATTCGCAGTGTGAGTAGCATTGGAAGACATTTTGCTGTCGAAGGCACAGTTATCGCTTAGTTTCGAGGATGCTGAAGCATTTTTTTTTAATAATAATAAAAAAAAAAACTACAGTATTTTGTAGGCAGGTTAGAGGTGTTTAAGAATGCGACCAAGCATAAAAACACAATTTTTTGTTAGTTCACAGTTGACTTGACAAAACGCTTTATTTTCTACTCCGTTGACTATTTCGACAGAGTGACGGGCACAAAAAATATCCTGAAAAGCGGAACGAACGTCTGTCGACTTCTAAACGTAGACTGCTACAGCTTATTTACGAGTTACTCCAAGGCTCATAATCTAGCTCCTGACAAGGCTTGTTAGTACCGCATGTCTCCTACCTTTGTGGTTGCTTTTTCTTCGGCCCAACCTTCAGTACTCGCATTCCTTTAGCATGTTACATCCATTTATATTAATCGAATAATCCATGTACCCATGAACATAATATTCTTAATTGCTGCATTGAATCAGCTGTTATCTCGGAGGACATCACTGAAATGACGACTACATTCGTGCAATTTTCGAATACCATACCTTGTGGAGTCTCGAAATTTGATTGCCAGCGAGAACCACCTGCTTCTTTTCTTGGAGAGAGTCTCATTAACCTTAAACCTGGCTTTCAAGTCAGCACCAACTCGTCTCACGTCCTTTTCTCCACCACGGAAGCAAAAAACAAATAATTCAAAATAATTGTTCCGTGGCAAATGTTTTTTTTTTTTTTTGACTGGTCTTCCAGAGCACGAATGCTGAGTTCTTCTGGAGGAAGTAATTTTATTTGTTTTAAAGGCTATCCATCAAGAGGGTAGATTGTTGAATGGCGTGACGGATTGTGGGTAGTCAGACTCCACCTATGAAAGCCCCTGTCATACCAGAGCAGGGGGCGGGGAGTTATGATTATTTAATTGCTGTTTTCCATTAGGACCACGACTGGTATGTTTGAGATCATTTTCATTGATAATATTTTCTCTCAGCAAGTATAATTGTGATACGCAAATTATCTCTGCATGGTGACTTTTATCCTATTTCTGCTGTTTTATATCTTTTCTCACCCCCTCTCTTTCTATGTCTTATTTATAATTCTTCTTAATGTTTTGTAAGATAGTTATTTGAAACTCTGTTTTCAATTTTTATTTATTCATTGCTTTTATTTACTCGGAGACAGGAAGGAGGAAGGCAATAACTGTTGCCTCTCAGCGTGGCATAAGATCTTGAGTTTATTTTTTAGATTACAAGAGATTGCTCGTCACTCGAAAACAAAATGAATTGCTTGAAATAATATGTGGGGAATAATAGCTATGTTTTGCAACGTTTATGAATGTTTATATCATTGATTTAAAAATAGGCTTCTCAGAGTCATAACTTTCCTCCTTTTTTTCGCTTGCAGCCTGTATCGTCATCCTTCCATTTAAATAACTTCCCCATTTGACAGAAAAAGAACTGCAAGAAGAAGTTGCAATAAAAGTATTTTTCTTGCTAGGTTTCCTAAGCCCTGTTTACATGAGTAAACATGTATCCTAGTGTCTCTGCAATGCCCAAGTGTCTCTGCAGTTCTGAGGCGCCTGCGCCAGTCCGTCTGCATAATCTCTCGTACGTCAGATACATGTCTGCACCGGAGTCTTAGGCGCATTGCGCATGACTGGATACATTGTCCCCGGAGTCATATTTGGCGATAGCCAATGAAACTGCAAATGGAAGTGTTCGAAAAACAATGGCTGCTAATCTCAGGTTTACTTTTTAGCTCAGAAAGATTAGAATTATCGAATATATATATGTAAGGTTTTTTAACACCCTCATGGAACAATAATAAAAATACAAATTTAAAAGGAATTTTAAAAAAATGTAGTAATAAATTAAATTTTTGGAAATAACAAGATTGCTGGCCTGACAAATAATAAAGGTTTGAAAGCCTGTCTTTTTGAGTTAAGTAGTTTTCAGTAAAAATATTTTGGGGAATAAAGCCATAATATCCTACAAGTTAGTAGCGCTCAGAGCAAATAAAATGCATAAACTCGTGCAAATACCTTATATATATATATATATATATATATATATTGTTGCGAAAAATTCGGCGGTTGCGCCTGTATGTAAGATTTCCGGCATAGCACTAGGGTTGCCATAAAATAGTGTATGGTAGGGTTGCCAGGTTGGCGACTTTATCGCCCATTTGGCGACCAAATTGGCGATATCCCACGGTCCAATCGGGAAGCTTCTAGAATAACTTCCTGTCGAGATATTTCTCGAAACGTGTAGAACTTAAAGAAAACCTATATAAACCCCTTCGTTACTGAGAGCCGGCATTGTGAAGTGTTGCGAGCAGTGTGATTAATTGTGAGAATTGCGAGAATAGCTGCTGACTGTGATTGCTAAGCTACGCGAGAGTTTTGTGAACGGAAAGCGATCGAGATAGTGCTTTGCCGTGAAGCTACCTTTACAGTATAGCTTGACAGTGTATTGGTGATTGTTCCACCGTGTTTATTATAACTTTAGTGTTGCCGTGAAGCTACCTTTACAGTTACAGCCTGAAGCTGTGTTGCTGATTGTTCCAGCGTATTTATTGTAGATTTTCGACGCTTTTAAAGGTAATTTTGGAACTGTGCTGTAAATAGTGATTCTTGTAAATAAATTGTGCTTTTGATTGTTCTGCATCGTGTTTTCATCGGATACTCTCAAATCCACGAACCCGTATAACGCAACAATATATTTATAAAATAAAAAAATATGTAAATCAAAATTCTAACTGCAGTTTGCAGTAATTCCTTAACACTCCATTTTAATTTGACCGTTTACCTTTTCTGTCGTAAAAATAGTAACTGCATATAATAAATCTCTCTAAACTGCGTCATTTCCAAATTAATCCGTGTCATCCGATCTTGCATAACTTTGTCGATGAAGGTACTTACTTAAACGCTTTAGCAATCTCAGACTCGAAACTAACATAACGAACATTTTGACTTCTGTTTCAGGCTTTCTTTTGAATGTTTAATTCAGTGGTTCTCAAACTTTTCTGCCGTATGCAACCCTTTCGTTGTTGCTAGACGGTCATTCCTCTCCCCTCCTTCTCAAAAGTCGAAAGATACGTGTACACATTTATTTAAATTTAGAGCATTTTTTAATGTGTGCTATAAATTAAACAAGAAAAGTGTAAAAAATGTTCATAAATACCAAAATTTGAATAAAAGTAGTTTTTATGTTCATAGACATGTTAATAAGATATTAAAGGCTGACCTCTCCCTCCCACACGCCCAGATACTGTTACCAAATTACCCCAAGGTTTAATTCCTGCTTTTAGCTTGCTTTAGCTAATTCGTCGCAACTCGCCTCTATCAGTCATAATGATGCAATGTAAAAAAGGCACAAAGTATGATGAAGAATGGGTGCAGATTACGTTCTTTGTCATGTGATTCATAATGGAAATGTGCTTCTAAAGAATTATTTAGTCCAGAAATAAAGTGTGTTGATACCAGCTGTGTTTGATTGCAACTAGGTAGTTATGCATCATAAAACCACCATCGTCTACATTCTCGGCCATGATTGAAAGTATTTGTGCCTTTTTGGATCATATTTCATTAAACTTACACCCATATTTATGGCTTCAAGGGAAAATACTAGTACAGGCATAGCATTACAACTTAGGAAAGAAGAGTGACCACGCTATTTAAAACCGATGCTTTCAGTTATGGGAAGAGTCAAAGAAAAGGTAATTTTGCATTGCTTTATACATCATATTTCCCAGCGAAATCACCAGTGATACTCGTAGAATATTACTAAGCAAATATAATGTAGATACCATGAGAATCACCAATAATCTCATGTTTGGACGTTTAGATGTACACAGCCGGAAAAAAAAAGGGGGGCAATTCTATATCTCCCGTTCTACTGGGCCGACTGAGGAAATTCAAATTCCGTTTTTCATGTCTCGAAAGGGTAACTTAGGGTATGTATTAAATTTATATATAGCACTGTTTTAATATGGGTGTTTTTAAGCAAAATCGGACTTTTTCTGAAATGACATGCCCCCTTTTTTTTCTTCATATTTTCATTCTACGACTGTTAATATGCCAAACTGCCAAATTTTGTAAAAATCGCACGAGTAGTTTAAAAAAAAAAAAAAAACACGCAAAATTTTAGCTCCTTCATGTTAATTGAATTTGGTATATATTTGTTAATACATTTTTTTTATTAAACTTTTTTGATTCGTCCTTTCGCGTTTCGAAATTTAAGTTCATTCCAAATAAAATTCACCCCTTTTTTATGATTTTAAAATCATTTTACTAAATTTTTCGAAAGAAATTTTGAATTATAATGTATAAAATTTTTACCGTGATCTTAGAGTGGATGTATTTCTAGCCATACCTGCAAAAAATTAAGAGTTTTTTATTAAAAGTTTTCTAAGATATACGTGAATTTACATATCGGCGCGTATTGAAATTTGTCATATATGTTATAAGCCATAGTAACGCCAAATGTGGTTTACGCACTTTGTTAAAATGACTTGAAAGTATGAACGAGGACTTTTTTCCGCTCGTGTACAATGAAAAAAAGGAGAGGAAAATAGGTTGCCATATATTAAGAAGCTCCCCGAGTGAATTATTCTTGGCTCAAACTGAAAAAAATGCGCCAAGATAAATTTTAAGATTTCTCACCACAAATTACCAAATTTAACATCTAGGCATAATTTGAGTGGTAGAATCGAAATGTAA
>KK118429.1:310687-339761 GCA_000611955.2 Stegodyphus mimosarum
CCTATTTTGTGTCAAAATACCTATGTTAAAACAACGCTAAATATAAATCTAATACCTATCTTAAGTCGCTCTTTCGAGACGTGAAAAACGCAATTTAAATTTCGTCAATGGGTCCAGTAGAACAGGAGTTATAGAACTGCCCCCCCTTTTTTTTTCGCATTGTGTATGGTGTGTTTTATTGTGGTTGTAGGTTTACGTGGCTGACTTAGGAAAGGATGCTGGCATCTCTATGAGAGAGCCTCGGGGAATCACTGTGCTAAGTCCTGTTATTTTACGTACGATTAATAATCTTCTTTCGAGTTAGTTCCCCCCCCCCCGAAAAAAAAGAGAGGAGGAAAGAGAAAGAAAAGGGGGAAAGAAAATCTGAAAGCAGTCTGATTTTATATTACGCCGAAAGGGGCGTTTTTTTAACGTTTTGTGTGTTACTTTTATTTATTAAATATCATGTTCTTCGCATTTAAACCATAAAAATCAGTTCAAGAGCAGTATCGCAAAATAATCTTAAAATGAGCCTATCTTTAGAATTTCCCATACACAGCTCCGCGCGCTTTAGATAAAAAGGGTTTTAGATAAAAGTCTCGAGCGCTGCAGCTAAAAATGTTTCTTCTGTACGACGTTGCCATCGCTCGCTTTGAAATCCTTGACTTTGTTAATCAAAAATTCGTTAAAAGTTTTTCAAAATACGAAACATATAATAAAACAAATTCCGAATTCGGACTTCAAAATGCTCATATTCGAGTGGAGGACTGCGTTATTCAAAATTTGATATCTCTAACTTCCCGTTGTTTTTTTCACAGTGCGAGAAACATACATACATACATTCATAATTTAATTTCTTTAGATATAACGCAGGGCTCTAATATTTGGTGGCAAGAATTTGAAAAGTGAAACACCTTGTTATAGTGGGCGACACAAAATGCATAAACAAAATTAATAGCCCTTCTGGGCAACTTGCCCCTTCGGGCTAAAAAGAAAGGTTAATGGTTGTAAAATAATAATTAATAAATTATGCTTTACCGGCTCCAGAAGCTGTTATGTATCCTTACCACCTTATATAAATACTCACCAGGGTTGTGTTCTGGTTAGACGGAGACGTAACTCACCTTGTTACGAATTCGTCTGCACAATAACTGGAAACACTTAGCGGCTCATCCCCGGCTTTTAAAATCATGGGACCATCAGCCATTTCGTTACAGACCGTTACGATTCCTTCGGAAAAAAAAAGATAAATGATTGACCATTTCAAGTTCACTCTTTCTACTTATCCAGCTCCTTCCCCCTCCAACAGAATCTTTCATTTTTCAGTTTCTCGTTATGAGACCGGGGGGAGGGCAAACAGCGGGGCAAAAGGAATTCCGAGATCTTGTCATGAGCGGATAGACCTACATTCCTCCTTCTTTTGCTGCGATATGTCTGTGTGTTTGCTTTACCGTGTCACGCTGCGTTGGGCGTAAGGTAAGAGAGGTCATGGGTCAACGGCGGTAAGTTTCCGAAGGATAAACCAAAATGTTATTTTTATATGCAGCTTTTTTTTATCTGACGTAGGGGAAGGGGTAAAAATTACACCACTGTTTAGATGAGTCCCTTACATCTTGATAAACGATTGAAAAATAGATTTCCCTTTTATTTGAAATTTTTCAGGTGTTATAAAATATGTCGGAAACTCTCAACGTAAGCTATTAACTATAACGTAAACATATAAAATAGAAATTTTTCGCAGTACACAGTCTCACTCGTTGGAGATAAAAATGTTTTTTCTGCGCAACGTTCCCATTGCTGGCTTTGAAATCGTTGAGTTTGTTAATCAAAAATTCGTTAAAGTGTTAAAAAATATGAAATCGATAATAAAACAAATTCAAAATTTCAAATTTGGACTTTCGACGCAGTCCACCCATATTCGGGTGGAAACGTTCAATGTTCAAAATTGGAAGGCTCTAGGCACCGTTGTTTTATCACAATGCGAGAGACATACCTACATTTATGCAGATTCTTTAATATTTAATTTCCTTAAATATAATACAGGGCAATACTGTGGCAACAACCTTAAAAGTGAAACAACGCTTTTAGTCAATCGACTCAAAATGCCGAAATGAAATTAATAGTCCTTCTGGGCAAATTGCCCCTTTGGAGTAAAAATATGCCGGTTTAAAGTTGTAGTAAATTAGGTAAAGAACAGCCTTAGCTTTCTTACCTGTTTTATGCGTAACAATCCAATTTATGTGTTTCATAGCATTGCCGTGTTGGCATATACCGTGTTGAGAGAGAACACACTGGCCAATAGTTTGATGTACAGTGCGGGGAGGGGGAGAAAAAGAATAGAGCTGTTCTAGATCTCCCGTTCAACCAGGCCGATTGATTGATGAAATTCAAATTGCGTTTTTCATGTCTCGAAAGCGCGACTTAGGATATATATTAGATTTATATGTAACACTATTCTAACATAGGTAGTTTGACACAAAGTTGGACTTTTTCTGAAATAACATGCCAATTTTTTTCCATATTTCCCTTCTAATTAAATTATGCCTAGATATTACATTTTGTAATTTTTGGTGAGATATTTATGGAAAAATTAAAAAAATCATCTTGGCGAATTCTTTCAATTTGCCCCAAGAAAAATTCACTTAGCGATCTTCTTAATTTATAGCAACCTATTTTCCTTTCCTTTTTTTCATTGCCCACGAAAGGAAAAAAAAAGTCATCATTCATATTTTCAAATAATTTTAACAAAGTGCGTAAAACGCATTAGGCGTCATTGTCCCTATAATAAATATGCCAAATTTCAAAGCGCGGAAATATATAAATTCACCTATATCTTAGGAAATTTTGAATAAAAAAAATCTAAATTTATGTAAATAAAAAAAAAAAAAAAATCATTTATGTAAATAAAAAAAAAAAAAAAAATCTTAAACCTAAATTGCATGTATGCTTAAAAATACATCTACTTTAAGATGATAGCAAACATTTTATAGGTTGTAATTTAAAATCTTTAAAAAAAATTTTTTTTTCAATTATTTAAAAATGCAAGTTTTAAAAATTAATCAAATAAATTTATCTAGGCGGATTTCTTCCAGTTTGCGAAGAATAATTCACTTGGCGAACTTATTAATTTATAGTAACCTATTTTGCTTTCCTTTTTTTCATTGTCCACGAACGAAAAAAAAATCATCTCTCGTACTTACAAGTAGTTTTAACAGAGCGCATAAACCACATTTTCGTTATTATACGCTTATAATAGTCACTCCAAATTTCAAAACGCGCCGAAATGTAAATTCACGTAATATCTTAGGAAATTTGGAATAAAAGACTCTAATTTTTCCGAAAAATTTATTAAAATTATTTTTAAATAGAAATTTTAAAAATAAATCATAAAAATATGGCGAATTTCATTTGGAATGGGTCTAAATTTCGAAATATGATGGTAAGAATCAAATAAGTTTAACAAGAGATATTAATAAATATATACCAAATTCAATTAACATGGAGGAGCTAAAATTTTGAGAGCTAATTTTTTAAAAAACTTTTGGTGCGATTTTTACAGAACTTGGCAGTTTGGCATAATTTGAGTGGTAGAATCAAAATATGAAAAAAAAACAGTGGCATATCATTTAAGAAAAAGTCTGATTTTCTGTCAATACCAACATTAGGACAATGCTATATATAAGTCTAATAAATATCCTATGTCGGGATTCCGAGACATGAAAATCGCGAGTTGAATTTCGTCGATGGGCCCAGTAGAACGGGAGATACAGAACTATCTCCCCCCTTTTTTTTTCGCAGTGTACGTCATCGGCGTTGATGTAGATACTGGTATTACATGACAGACTTTTGAGACTACGTAATGGTTAAGTTCAAGGAATTCATGAAGTCTGTCACATCTTGCATGGATATGCAAAAGCTTATTTTGATAAAGGTGCCTATGATTCTAATGTTGTAACAGGAGTTTTGATTCGTTGGACCGGCTACCATCTTCCAATTTTATATAGCTTTCAAGCTGGTTTTTCCATTGCTTGCGTTGTCGATGATGGATAGCGAGTAGAGTCAATGTCTAGCGAGTATTTTACATTCAAATGTGCGAAGCTTGTATCCTCTTAAACCCGACAGCATTAGTGCAAAATTGAGCCTTTTCCATGCATCGAACAAGGTATGACACAGACTTTTGATATTTTGCTTGGAGACCAGCGATTTACTGATTACGATATTATTAGTAAATATATTATTAGTAACTCGGATGTCATGACAGAGAATTACGTCCACGATCCAGTAATTTAAAAGCTGTTTATTTTAACGAAAATGTAAAATTCTGAATAAGTTCAATATCATCATATTTTATGCCTCATCTGCTCGTTATATAAATCTTCATATGGCATTTCTGCAATGATATCCTCATCTCAGATAAGAAATAATCCCCGTACTTCGACACACACAAAAATGAAAGAAACAATCATTATTTTACCTACCTATACGTTACTGTAACCCCCCTTCCCCCCACTATAAATGACCTCTTCGGTCCTAGGTTTGTTCTACTACATTAAGCACAGGCATGGCGCAGTTCCGTTCGGCAAAACATTGTTGCTCAAGTAGAGTAAAGTCAGCCAGGAAAAAAATGTTGGGCGTAAAAACGTCAAGTTTTTAACGACCTACATTTTTATGTTCTCGCCATTTTCTCTCCCCCTCCCCCTCTCCTTTCTTTAACGTTCTTTCCGTCTCTCTTCAGTATCTAATTCGTTTAACATTCTCCACAGAAAACTTAAAACATGGTGGATTACTAAGTAAATTTTCATTGCGTTTGTTGAGTGTTCCCCTCGGTCTTTGAGACAGTAAATAATTTATGTTGTGTTAGAATGCTTTTATAGTTGTTTTAATACTTGTTAGCAGCTTGGCTGTAAATGTCGAACTCCCCCCCCCTTCCTATTTAGAATTCAAAAGAAATTTCTTTTTATGTCGGAATTATGGAACATCGAAGCTGTAATTTCTTTGATATCATGTGACACCCACTACTTCTCATTAATTTTTATTAATATTTTTTGAAAACTTTTGCACTGTGCAGTTGTTTTACTAAACATAGTTTTAATATTTAAATGCTTTCTAAAATTTTTTCTAAGTGAACTATTTAACTTTGGTCTTTATTTAATAAAAGTTGAATAGCAAGGTATATAAGGAGATCAACTGGAGTAGATATATGTTGTAAAGAGAAGAGGATGACTTTCTTTCGGAACCAAAAGAAAGAATAATTCTTTTATATACACCACCCAATTTTTGGTGGCTGGTATTATTTATGCAAGGATTTTGATTGGTTCCTCAAACATATTCATTTTTCAAAAAATTCATTAAATTCAACAAATGAAGAGATAAGTAGGCTTCATTTTAATTCTTCTTAAACCTGGCAGATTTCTTAATCGTTTATTTCTGTAAGTATTTTTGATAAGTAAATAATAGCATTAATTCAGAATTTCCGATAAACATTCGCTTTTTGAATAAATAAAGAGTTGAATGTGTGTATTTGTGTGCTGTGTACACTATGTTCGTTTAGATCCCCATACGCCCATTTAGCGTATTTTCATAAAGAAAGAATAAAATTGTGAGGAGTTTGGGTCCCGGACTAGAAGGCATAGGCCAGGGAAATGGCGACTTTTTTTACTAATATGCATATTTCAGAAATGCAGCAGTTCGGTGAGCATCGTGTGGTAGCTACAATGATAATAATAAATAAAAATAAAATCAAGATACATACAAAAAATAAATAAAAAAAATTGAAAACTTTAATATTTTAAATTATGTTCAAAGGGACTTTTTTTCCTAACGTTTTGTGTGTTACCTTTATTTATTAAAATGCGTTTTCTTCGCACTTGAACCATAAAATTCAGTTCAAGAGCAATATCGCAAAATAATTTTAAATTGAACATATCTTTAGAATATCCAATAGACACTCTCACACGCTGGAGATAAAAATGTTTCCCCCGTTCACCGTTGCCATTACTCGCTTTGAAGTTCATGAGTTTATTATTCAAAAATTCGTTAAAGTTTTACAGAATATGAAATCGATAATAAAACAAATTTCAAATTTGGGCTTCCAGATGCCCATATTCGGATGGAAACGTTGAATATTCAAATTTTGATGCCTCTAGGTATCGTTGTTTTATCACAATGCGAGAAACGTACATACATATATGCAGATTCTTCATTATTTAATTTCTTGAAATATAATACAGGGCTATAATATTTGGTGGCAACAATATGAAAACCGAAACAATGCTTTTGGTGAATCAACACAAAATGCCAATACAAAATTAATAGTCCTTCTGGTCAAATTGCCTCTTTGTACTAATAACTATATTATTATATCAAAATAAAGTTAATAAATGTGGGTTGTAATTTTCTAACAATTTGTTTTGTTATTGCGAGAACGTGTATGATATAAAACGCTGCTACAGCAAGCTGTTCATAAATGTTCCTAATCGAGCAAGAAAACTATTAATTTTTGTTATTGTACAAATGGAAGAAAGTCTTAACATACAACAATCAGCTGAACTTAAATTATTTTCTTAGTACCAACCAGTGCAAACGCATTTTTGTCTGCATCTTTTCGTTATCTATGTGTTGAAGAGTTTACAACTTCGTTTATAACTCGAAATATAAATGCATGAAATGATGACTTTGTGTACAAGGAGAGGTTACGGAAAAACTGTAGCACATCGTGGTTGATCAAAGTATACGAGGTAAATAGGGACAAAAAATGGTTAATTACGCGGAATCGCAGTTTCTAGCAGTCGAAAACTGAGTCATCTGTTCATGTAATGTTATCTAGATGTCGCTAAGGTTCATATTTTGTGAAAAGTTTGTTAACTTTAACTGTAAGGTTTATTATAAATTTATAACAGTTACCACACTTTCCTGTCCCTCCTAATTTCAGCTTACAATTTCCTACCAGAATGTATTTAATGCAAATTAAATACGCGTTTAATGCAAATGAGTAAGAGTAATATTTACGCCGATGTTGTACTGACTTCGTCAAAGAGCCGAAGTTTCTGACTAACGCGGCTTTGCCTTTGGCTACGTCTCTCTCTAAGCTATTACTACGCTTGTAGAGACATTAGGTTATAGAGGGCGACTGGGATTTTGGGGACCCAATCGCCAAATCGTGGTGATGGAGAATCATCATCCACCACCTTTTTAGTTCGGGCGCCAGTGTAGAGACATTAGGTTATTTCGAAGCATCAGACATAAAAAATGAGCAACGCCTTCGCCGGGAATCTAACCACGGACCTCTCGGTTACGCGTCGAGCATGCAGACTACTACACCACGAAGGCATGCGAAGAAGGTGGGAGAAATACCTTATACGCTCGGCCCTTGATAGCTTCGCGTACTTAACTGAGATTTAGGAGCGAACTACTTAGAATCCTTATAACTTCGGCTATATCTTTTTAGCTAAGCTTTAATTCTTATTACTTTTAAGTTCAAGCCCCAGTCGAGGCTTTGCTGTACGTTCCGAGATAGGAGCCGACTGTGTTCATTCTTATTTGGAGAAATAAAGGGTAATTAACCTTTCTTGAGTCTTACGTCTCTGTTCAGAAACTCAAGCGATTATTCGCTTATAGGTGTAAGATGCTCCCACATTTAACTGTTAAATATAAGGGTAGAACCCCGCAGCATAATTCATATAAGTGTTAAAATGGCATTATAAAGTAAACGTTTTTACTAAAATAATTTATTACAAGTGTATGCTGTCCTAATATTTAAAATTTAGAATTTAGGTATTTGAATAGCGGGCACTGCTTCGCGTTGCCGATTCTGGTCTAAGCAGTAATTAGCCCCTGGCCGTAAATACTTAACAGCTTTTTAAGGAAAATATGCCTTGTACTGTGTTATCTTATCAGTTACTAAAAAATACTTGGAAATGAATTGACTACAGCAGTCTGATTTATTGGATTTGTGGATATCTAGTTTGACCGTTTCAAACGCAACCCTGGCTGGCATTTGGCCAAAACACATAGACTCGTCCGAAGGGGGGCGTTATTATTTGCTGCGACGTGAAAGCTCGGGTGAAAATCTTCTTTTCTCCGGAAAGAGAGAAGCTAGAAGGAAAAAAAGTACTCATCTTTCCACCCTATTTTGAGAATAATTCGGTCAGAATGGCGCATGCGTGTTAGCGCTCATGGTCGCGAATGAGACGGTCGAACTATAGTCGGGATAGTGAAATTCTAATCTGCTTAGGAAAACTTTGACACCTACCGCAGAATTTTCTGGGCACCCGGTACCTTAGACGTCTCCGCTAGGAGCCTTGAGTAGTTGCTTAGCTTCTTTATACTCATTGAAAATTCAGAACAACCTTGTAGTGACAAACCCGCTGCGTAATAAATGGCACGCTCTTTTTGAACTGACGCGCATTTCGAAACACTCCCTCTGGCGATAGAAGGGGGTCAAAAAGTCAAATGTGGTAAAAGCGCCGCCTGTAGACCCCCTAGGAGCTCTCATATTGGAAGAAGACGCCTTGGCTGTCCATTCTGAGAGCCTATCCTTCCTCACCCACAGAGCGACTAGTGCCTCTTTCAAGGTACTTTGATTTGAAGCTTTTGTTTCAGTGCTTTTTGCTATCTCTGCTGAATTCACCAGCATTCCCTTATAGTAGTACCCCCTCATGCAGAAAGGGGGGGAACAGCATCTGAATTTCTTTCTTGTTGTGGAATAATTTATCGTGTACTTGCTTATTCTGGATTTAATCTCTACATAAGAAATTCTCTGTAATTTGTTTCCGTAGAGCTTTGACTTTTGGGAAATAAGATTAAAATGTTAGCGTGTGCATAAATCGAATGTTTTTCTGTCACTTTTTTCTCTTTAGCTGCATTGTTTGTCTCCCCTCTCTTGTAGGTCGAACGAGATTCTCGTCTGTGTTAATTTAATATGCATGTAAGGATATGTGAGATAATTGGTTCACACAATCCCTTAACTTCGTTTTCGTTCCATTAAGAAATAATAGAATACTTTTGCATTAAGATGTTTTGTGTTCTTTTACTTAATTTAGACAATGATGTATTGACAGGATGTAGCTGGCGTTGTTTTTGTTAAGTGAAAAGTACTTTTTAAAATCTGACATTCTTTCGAAATTTTTAGTAAATTCCTTCGTACATTCCAAAGTGACAAAAGAAAGCTATCCACAATTCGATTGTGTATTTCATTTGGTTTTCGGCTTTACGCCCGTGTAATGGAATTTTATGTTAAATAAGCAGCGGAATGTGCCATTTTTAGAGGTGCCATTTGCATACCAGTTTGTATTTATCTATAGTTTAAGCGCTGTGCAATGGGTTGCTTTGTAAGTAACAAATTAATTATTCATTACTTTGTAAATAACAAATTTATTATTCTTTTGAGCATCCAATAATATTTGGTTGATGTCTTTTATTCCTTAAGCAATGCCGGAAATAAATTAATCATTTGTGAAATGCAAGTATACTATCTTTCTAAAGTAAATCATTAACAATGAACTGAAAATATTTGAAGTATTTTTACAAGTATTATTACAAGACGATCATTATAAAAATTAACAGTACAGTGTATGCTACCTTAAAGCATAATTGCGAGAAAGTAAGTGCACTTTATAAGGTATTTCTCCCATCTTCTTAGCATGCCTTCGTGGTGTAATGGCCAGCACACTGGGCGCGTATTCGTGAGGTTCGAGTTCCGGCGAGGGTATTGCATATTTATGACGTCTTCCGCTTCAAAATAATCGAACGTCTCTACAGTGGCGTCCGAACTGAATAAAGGTGGTGGATGATGATTCTAGACCACCAGGATTTGGCGATTGGGTCCCCTAATCCCTAGTCGCCCTTTGAAAGCGAGTGTATTTCTCCCGCCTTCGTAGTGTAATGGTCGGCAAACTCGTATTCGAGAGGTCGGTGGTTCGAGTCCCGTCGAGGGCATTGCCCATTTTTCACGTCTCCACCTTCGAAATAATTTGTCTGTACAATTTGTTTTAAAAGGCTTATATTCATAGGATCGACGCTGTGTATCGTCGATCCTACACTTAATGTCCAGATGTATGAATACATAATGAAAAAGAAATTTTGATGAAGGGGGGATAATGAGTACGTTGATTAAAAAACAGTTGTCCCAAATATTTTACCATTATAAATGCCGCTCTTTTCTCCTGTTATTTTCATCAAACCTGCAACAGAAGAACAAGAATTTTTGTAGGAAGAGCTTATCTATTTCCAAATTTATCATTTTATTTAAACAGTTTTTACTGCGTGCATTTATTTCGCTATGTTCATGCATAATTTCTTGAAGTAGTTTTCTGCTATTCTTTTTTTTTTATTTATTACTTTGACACTCGATCCTATACATTTTCTTCTTTTAATTCTCAATAATGTCAAATGCTTCACATAGGAAAATCTAGCATAAAGACTGGTAATTTAAATTAAAAATGATATATCGCATAAGAAATTACACGCCACTGCATTACTGTACTCGCTTTATAAAAGAAAGTATGTTTTTTTATGTGTGGAGAAAACATTGGAAATTATTTAAATATGGAGTGTGTATGAATAGAAGCTTATCGCATTTCTCCGCACGTGAACTTGTAATGTAAATGTTTATTACGTCCAATTAGCAAGTTATAGGCAAGTGCCCGGCATTAGAAGAAGGTTAAAAAAATTAATTACTTAAAAAAATTTTTTTTTTAAGTCTGAAAGGTTTCAGATTTTAAATTGCGCCCAAAGGGACTTTTTTTTATTATTATTTTGTGTTTTACCTATATTTATTAAATATCCTGTTCTTCGCACTTAAACGATAAGGTTTAGTTTAAAAGGAATATCGCAAAATAATTTTTAAATAAGCATTTCTTTAGAATTTCCGATAGACAGTGTCGCGCGCAGAGATAGTGTCCTCCCTGCACCATAGCTGCCATTCTTCTCTTTGAAAGCGTTGAGTTTGTCAATGAAAAATTCATTAATGTGTGACAAAATATGAAATAGATAATAAAAAAATTCTGTCTTTCAGCTGCCCATATTCGGTGGAGGATTACGTTATTCAAAATTGGATGGCTCTAGGTACCGTTGTTTTATCACAGTACGAGAAACATACATACATTTATGCAGATTCTTCATTATTTAATTTCTATAAATATAATATAGGGTTGTAATATTTGGTGGCAATAGTTTGAAAAGTGAATCAACGCAAAATGGCAAAACGAAATTAATAGGCCTTCTGGGCTAATGCCCTTAGGGCTAAAAAAAAGCTGACAGATGTAGTGGCATTGAGTCACGTTGCTTTCAAAGAATGATTTTTCATTTTTTTATCGTGCAGGGTAGTTACAATCACTTTCTTGTGCACATTTATTGCTGTACATTGCCTTTTATTTATTTACTCATTTATTTATTTTTTTGTGTATGATTTTTTATTCTTAAGGGCTAAGATATGTCATCAAAAGTATAAGTATTTCACTTTTTCCTTCTGTTGTACTTTTTTACGTGTTTTACTTATAGAAGAAAGGCAACACAAATATTCGTCGTATAGATTGGAATGCCTTGCAGTTATAGTGTACGAACTTTTTCCCAACTCTATGTGTATCTTCGTAACTTCATTCCACGATGTACGTCTAAGGAAGCGTTTATATTAAAGAGAAAAAAGGAAAAGGAAAGTAAGGAAAAAGTGTATTTCTGCGCAGCTGAAAATTTGCAATACCACCTGGCTTTCAAGCTGCAGAAAAAAGGGAGGGGAGATAAGTAGACCACCACTGCCCACTGAGATTGCGGAGATCTGCTCAAGTGTGTGCGTGTCATAAAACGGAGAGAATTGGAGAGGGTTTGGAAGCAAAAATGAGCAAAAAGTCAGAAATTACGACCATCCGAGATGGGTGGAGAGTTAGAATGGCGACTCATTAGGTCACGTGATCTCAGAAAGTAGTTCCGGGAAAATAAAGTGGACTTAACTCTTTCTGCAGCATCGGCAAGCGACCTCCGCTACGTGACACTTTGCTTTAGCACACTTAGAATGAGGTCTAAACAACCACTCTGCAATATATTTTAAATGAAATTCTGTATATTGATCTCATTTTCGTTTCATACTCGCGCTGGGTTTTAGTGCTTGGCTGTTACATAGGGCGTGTAATATAAGAGTATGCTTATCCCAATTTTTAATCTATATATAAAAGGAACAGTCTGTGTGTGTCTTTCGTTCGTGCTGCGTGTAAGCTATCAGACCCAGGGTTGGTACATAGAGTGCAACAAGACAACAACCAGTCCACCTCGAAGCGATTTTTTCAAAATTCGAATGAGTTTTTTTTAATGTTTTTTAATGAAATCGCATCAGACACAATGGGCATACCAGCAACAATGACACGCGGCCATTGTTGCTGATATCAACACTGTTGCCACACGGGAAAATGAGGGCAACAATTAGCGTTTTAAGAATTTTTAATTAACATCGCTTTTTTTTTTTTGAAAAAAAGTGGACATAGACCTTTTTTAGGGCCCACAAAAAAGGATTGTAAAAAGTTTGGTGACGATAGCTATAGTAGTGACGGTGTTATTAGCGAATAAACGCACAGACTTTCTCGCTATGCTTTGTATACTGGACTGCTGTCTGTTTGCTCTTGAAAATATGAGATAAAATATTATTAGTTATACTTTCCTTTTCAGAATTTTTGCTAGCCCAGAAAAGCTATTAATTTTGTTTTGGCAAGTTGCGTTGGCTCACTATAAATGTCGGTTCACTTTTTAAATTGCTGCCACCAAATATTAGAGCCCTGTGTTATATTTAAAGAAATTAAATAATGAACAATCTACATAAATGTATGTGTGTTTCTCTCATTGTAATAAAACAACGGAACCTACAGCCATCAAATTTTGAATAATATCTTCCACTGAATATAGGCATTTGAAAGCTCGAATTTGAAATTTGTTTTATTATCGATTTCATATTTTGTAATACTTTAACGAATTTTTGATGAACAAACTCAATGATTTCAAAGCGAGCAGTGGCAATACTTTACGGGAGGAGGAAATCTCCAGCGCGCGAGACTGTGTATCGGAAATTCTAAAGATATGATAATTTAAAAATAATTTTGCGATATTGCTGTTGAATTGAATTTTATGGTTTAAGGGCGAAGGACGTGATAGATAATAAATAAAGGTAGCACACAAAATCTACTTCTATTAACTTCTTTTATTGTCTGCAGTCTAGGTCTTAATATTTCTCAGAATAAATACAATCAGTTCCTAACTCGGAGTGTACACAAAGCGTCCGCTTGGGCTTGAACTTAGATAATTATGAAATTAAACTAACTATGCTTAACTAAAGCTAACTGAAAGATATAGCCGAAGCTATCAGGATTCTGAGTAGTTGGCCCCTAAATATTAATTAAATCGGCGAAGCCAAGCAAGGGCCTAAAGTACGGCCGAGCGTAGTATTGACGAGAGACGTAGCCAAAAGGCAAACGCTTGCTAGTCAGAAAATCAGACTCTCTCTCTCTCGAAGTCGGTGAAACGTCGAGTTAAATAGTACTCTTAACCAATTTGCATTCAATGCGTGTCTGAAATTACATTCTGGTAGAAAATTGTAAGTTGAAACTAGAAAGATGGGATAGGTGCATAACTTAAAATAACTCTTAATAACATTAGGATAAACCTTACAATGTTATTTGTCACCGTTATTTTTAAAGAGAAATATTTTATACTCCTTAATAATTTTTTCTGTTTATTTCATAACTGATATACGAAATGAAGGATTAAAAGTTAACTTGCACTATTATTATGTGAGTGCCCTGGTTCTTTCGCTGTTTTTTTTTATTGCGTGAGATGTATATTATATCTAAATGTGTATTCTCTTCTTTGCGATATCTTTTGTTGTTGTTGTTGTTCGGTACTGTGCTGCCATAGCTCGCTTTGAAATCATTGAGTGTATTAATCAAAAATTCATTAAGGTTTTATAAAATATGAAATAGATAATAAAACCAATTGCAAAGTCAGGCTTCGAGCTGCCCATATTCGAGTGTAATTGAAAATTTGATGGCTCTCGGTACCGTTGTTTTGTCACAATGCGAGAAATACACATACATTTATGCAGATACTTCATTATTAAATTTCTTTAAATATAATACATTGCGATAATGTTTGGTGGCAACAATTTGAAAAGTGAAACGCCGTTTAATAGCAAACGAAGCAAAATGCCAAAATCGAATTAATAGCCATTTCGGGCAAATTGCCCCTTTGGGCTAAAAAGTGAATTCTTTTGTGCTCTTTGATTATACGTACATGCCAGTCTAGTACTTTTTTCCTTAACTGCATCTAATTACCAAGTGCTATCAGTGATTGGGAATGAGCGAGCAATTAATAAGAATGTTTTTATGAATGCAATTAAGTAAACGTAAATTGCTCTGCATTTACAGGCATTAAATACTTCAACATTAACTTCTCCTAATACTTCTTCAAAAGCAAATATTCTGAAATTATTTACTGCTTATTTATTTTCTCAAACTGCTATATTTTTTCGGGCGTGAGCTTTAAAGAAAATTTCTGCTTGTCTAATGTTTAAATGGCAACCCTATATTGCTTTTTAAACACTTTTTGCTTAATCCCTTACTTTCCATGCACTCGGTTTCAAATTTCCACAGTTCTAATTTTCTTCCACTTGCTAATAATACTGACGACGGCTTATTTTTTACGAGGTTGATAGCTGAGCTCCAAAGAGGCAGAATTACCCAAACGTTTGAGTTGCCAACCCGAGTGTGCTTAATAGCGCTATTAGGTTGCTATAATCTGACGCGTTTGACGAAGCAATGATATTTATTTCTTCTTTTTATTTTGGTCCCTTTCTTTATTATTGCTGTTAGTATTAATAGCCGGGACACTTATAGTTCTGCTTTCGATGGCGTTTAAAGAAGAGTAATGAATTATTTTTAGCGGTGCATTGAAATATTTTTTTACTTTCTGCTAAGAATGAAATTGTATCATGTTTTATGATTCATTACATTCCGTCGCATTCAGCATTTAATGGAAAATGTATATCTTTTATTTTTATTTCGATGACATTTTTTATGCATTCGCACAGCGAGACGTGAGCAGTTTTTCCTTCGGTTATTCGCCGCGCAATTAAGAACCGTTTTTGCTGAAGTTTAAAGACCTACTTTTACGGCCCATGGTGATATATTTTCAGCTTCTGTGCTGGATTTGTACGAGGGTTCAGTAACGTGTTAACGTTCATCAAAATAATTGAATTGCCAGATTATTCCATTCCCTGCAACGTAACACTGATGAGAAGGCTTTTCTTCAACCCGCGTATGCGAGCCAGTTTCCTTGAAAAAGTCCTCCACGAAAGCAATCTTCTCCTTAGGCAGATAGCCCTTGAGGCTGTGTCGTAATCACATAACCAAACCAAATCTTTTCTTTAACCTATTCAGGTGTTTTTGCATTGTACTTCTGACATCCTCTGACTCAACGCAGTTTTTTTTTAACTGTAGAAGCCTTCATGTTCAAGAAAATCCCGAAGTTTGTTGATACTAGATCAAGAACATAGTAGAAAGACCTTGTTTATTTCTAAGTCTCCTTTGAAGGAGGAACTTCCGTCCGAAAGTTAGGATAACTTCATCTTCGCCTACGAGTGGCCGAACGGTAAAGTCGCTGAACACTGGTAGTTCCGCACGACGTTGGAATCCCTCAAATATGCATGGGCATTTCCGTGTTTTTCCCCATGTGTAGCGTGTATATAAGTCAGTTTCCCTTAGAAAGTCCTTCAGGAAGGCATCCCTCAAGCAGAGCTAACTCTCGAGGTTTGTCGTTAATCACATAAACCAAACCAAACTACTTCCATCTCCGCTGTTTGCCCTCTTCACCAACAATAATTCGCCTGCTGATGCAACCGACTGTCGTGGCTTAAACTAACTTGTATATAAAAGATAGACCACGCCGAAGGTGGGACGAGAGATTCTGTATCTCAGGTAAAAAGCGCAATCAAGCGCTAAATTAAATATTGATATTAATGTAATAGTGATAAAATCATCTTAGGGGATGGAATTTTGAGATTTGACTCAGGTGTTAAATCTGTTTTACATGATGTCTGAATATAAGGCATATATTAGGAAAAAGGAAACACAGAAATCCTCTGTTCCCCAGCACTGTTGGTCAGAAAATTACACTTTCCATTTTTTCTGCAGTCAAAATTATTCTTGGTGAATGAAATTTTTCTAGAGGCGTTTTACATTCAAAAAAATCTTTCCGTTCTAGTTAACGACCCTAATTCCAATCCATTTTTAACTTCAGCCTTTAAGGAAATTATGTTTTAATTTTCTTGTTTCATCAGTAGATGGCGCCATCAGTAGTGGCTTGACTTCTTTCTAGTCATTCTTGAGAGCTTCTGCCATAAGAGGAAATGGAAGACAGTCTAAAGAAAATTTACTTTCATTCACATTATATATGGTAAAAGACGAATAACTAACAAGCTCGATCATTTGGAACAAGACCCAAGACAAACAACCAGTACTCAGCGGTCTCATACATTTGGGAACTGATAGTCCTCAATAACATAGCTGTGCTCGAATCTTTTATAGCTGGTAAAATTTTTTATCGATTTGCGAAAATTTTTAGTCCTCTAGAATTGTATCTACTTTAGTTGGCGTTTTCTTTAAGCATTTCGAATATATGCGCATTTGTAAAGGTGATGGAAAAATGTAATTTCTTTGTATTACTTTGTAGAGTTCTACTGTCTATCTTTTGTGTGGAATCTGGAGAACAGTAACTGCACAGAAGAAGGGTTAAAACTACCCTTTATTACACTCTTTAAATTATTTACAATGCCTGAACTCGACGCTAGCGTACTACGCCTCTGCTTGGGCGGTAACTGAAACAGTAGAATCAAACTCTTTTAAGGTATTTCTCCGGCCTTCTTCGCATGCCTTCGTGGTGTAGTGGTCAGCACACTCGACGGTAACCGAGAGGTCCGTGGTTCGATTTCCCGCGAAGGCGTTGTTCATTTTTCATCTTCACCTGCTTCCAAAAGTCCCAATGACTCTACAACTGACGCCCGAGCTAAAAGAAAAGGAGGTGGATGATGATTCTCCACCACCAGTATTTGGCGATTGCGTCCCCTAATCCCCAGCCGCCCTTTAAAATGGGGGAGTATATAAGGTATTTCTCCATGGTTCAATTCCCGGCGAAGGCGTTGCTCATGTTTCATGTCTCCTGCTTCGAAATAACCTAATGTCTCTGTAGCTCAAAAAATGGAAGATATTAACAAGTCGTAGAATAAAACTACAGGGCTCAGACAATCTTGTATCCTACAGCGCGTAGAAGAGTTTAGTGGTAGCAAGATGGTAGCTGTTAAGCCACGTCTAATCAGCAATAAATGCTAAGCCGAAGCTTGCGTTACCAATACGCACAGAGTTTTCCCAGACTCTCTAACGTTCCCTTCTAGAACTCGATATTTAAACATTTTCTCCCAGTGGTACAATTTGCATTCCTTACGCGAGCTACCAAATTTAAATATTCTGGCACTGATAATAGGGAAATGAAGGCTTATAGGAAAGAGCTTGAAATTAAATTTAACTGGTTATTTAAAATAAATATAAATCCCTACAACTTTGAAAAGATTGCAACCATGAAAGATCTATCTAACACATCATTTCCATAGAATTACATCGGCAAAGTGCTCAAAGTTGTCTATTTAGGAAGGATTTTTTCTTGGAAAACTTTCTAGGGAAAATCGTTCCATATTTATCCTATACTTGATGGAAGGAGGAGACAGTCTAGCCAATCAGTTCAGTCGTTTGAAATAGTTTGAAAATTTTTCTTTAACAGATCTGCCGTGTAATTTAAAGTTCAGAATTCTATTAACTTCATCATCAGAAAGTTGCGTAGCTTTGGGCATACTTAAACGCAATTTAAATTATCTTTTTTATTTTTGAATGAGGGCATTATGATATAAAAGAATCAAGTTTCCCATCATGATTGTTGCTAACCGGTTTGCATAAAATTACATTTGTCTATAAACTTTTGGAACACACAATTTTTTCTATTTTTATTTTTTCTGAAAGACAAATAAATTGATAGTTTTGTTAAATATTTACTCGAATGCGAGGCACGTATGTTTTAAATAAACATATTTTAATTGGGTAATTTTATACATTTCTATTTTTACTTCCTTGTACGGAGTAAAGAGGAAGTATTGTAATTGCGAAAAATTTCGGGTATCATATTTTAACGAAAATATGCATTTTGACCGCTATCGAATGCAATTTAACGATGTTTTTGCGTGACATCCGTACGTAAGGACAGGATAAAGGACTCTTTTTCCCCAAAAAAATTATAAAACTGATTTACAATGAGTTCTGAAGAGATTTATTCGTGGCGTCCGTCCGTACGTATGTATTTATGTCGCATAACTCAAAAACGCGTAGTCTCAGGACTTTGAAATTTTGTATATAGGACTGCTATAACATGTAGATGGGTACCTCCTATTTTCGTTGCAATCGGCAGCACCAAAAGAATATATATATATATATATATATATATATAATGAAAGTAATTAAAAGTAAATTAATAAGCCCAAGACTTGCGCTAAAGCTGCAAAGTAATAAAGCAACAATTCACTAAATTATAAAAAGAAAACTCTCCATATTACATCTCCAAGCAACGAAAATTCAATTTAAAAACGTTATTGAAAAGGTATTTTCAGAATTTAAAAAAAAATTATAGAATTTTCAGTCCTCCTTGCTTTAAATGCAGTTAAGAAAAAACTAAATTGCAAAAATGCCAAAATCAAAAGTAAACTTTTTAAGTATTAAAAAACCAATTATTGTTATTGATAGCAGATTAATCGACTTATCAAGGGGATAAACCAATCTACCATCAATTAACAGTAACTAAAATAAGAGAGAGTGTTTCATCTTACTTCCAAGTAAGCGTCAAATTATTTGCTAGATTCAAATCACTAATTGATACTCAATCAAAATAAAAATATTAGTCACTAAACCAAAAGAATCCTGTTAAAAAGCAAATAATCTTTAAGATTAAAATTTTTTACTAAGAACACAATTAATCTGAACGAGACGCTTACTTTAGAAGACATATGCCCCTACACTCTCTTTTCATTTCAAATACAAAAGTAAAAACAAAAGTGGATTCAAGAACAAATTTTAAAAAAACATAAGAAGATTAAAAGTAATAATCCATAAAATTAAAGTTAAAAACGGTAGTAAAAAAATTTAAAAATCAAACTAGTAAGCAAAAATTAACCAACTTGCCTTAAAATTTTAAAAACCAAATGACTGGAATGCAAGTACGTATTAAGAGATGGAAGCAAAAGGTTTGTCGTAATAAGTAGTTTTCTATTGAAGAAAGTTTAGCCTAAATTGGCGACAAAACTACAAAGTTTATTGGAGATATAATACACAGAGAGCAGGCTGTTATTAAAATAGCGCTAAAGCTGCTTTTAGTTGAATTTATATTCATAATGAAAGTAATTAAAAGTAAATTAATAAGCCCAAGACTTGCGCTAAAGCTGAAAAGTAATAAAGCAATAATTAACTATAAATTATAAAAAGAAAACTCTCCATATTACGTCTCCAAGCAACGAAAATTCAATTTAAAAACATTATTGAAAAAAAAATTTTCAGAATTTAAAAAAAATTATAGAATTTTCAGTGCTCCTTGCTCTAAACACAGTTAAGGAAAAACTAAATGGCAAAAATGCCAAAATCAAAAGTAAACTTTTTAAGTATTGAAAAACCATTTATTGTTATTGATAGCAGATTAATCGACTTATCAAGGGGATAAACCAATCTCTCTCTCTCTATATATATATATCAACTCTGTTACTCGGCTCAGTGAGCTCAGTTTTTTTATTCTTATGTGTTGGTAAATTGTGCATTTTTTGCAAAGTGCGTGTAATTTAATATTTCCTACACGGAAGTCATGTGGTGTATACATCATATTTTTCTGTAACATGTAATTTACCTGAATCTATAAACTTTCGGGACAGAATGTGTTATTAACTCTCGAGATTTCGGTATGAATAAGTTAGCATTTACGTTAAATGTTTCGAATATGTGCGGTTTTTTAAACGCTAAATAATAGGTGAAGCGTAAAAAGAGCTCCCTCCCGACGCACTAGATACCTCTTTTATAGAATTCCAATCATGAAAAATGTATCTGCCTCCTTCCTCATCTTCAGTTTTAGGCTTGCACAGAATAGAATGTTTTAATTCTTTCGGATCTTTACTCCGCAAATTAGACGCCGCTATCTCCCCTTTTCTCTTCCATTGTTCGCAAATTCATTCCGCTGCATTACTGCAGAAGGCCTGGAGGAGGTGTTTGCTTTTCCAGGAAGTTTTAAGCCTTTTAGAACTGGTTTTATGAGCGCCCGTAGTTAATTTAAGTGCTTGGCGATCGGGTCAACCGTTTTAATTTGCCTACATTGTTTGCTTGTGCTGGAGACGCAGACTTAACGATAGCAAATCACTTCTTTTTTTTTTCCAGTGTTGTTTTTCAATTAATTACGTTAGAAGCGGAGCGTAACATTCTCTGCGGCTTAAGTCGATATTTGAACTTCAGAAGAAGACTTAGCAAATGCAATTAAATAGTTATTTTATTTCATATTTAAGTTTTTTAGTCATTATTTGACGACTGAATTATGATAATATTGGGAAATAAAAGTTTATGACTGTATATGTGTTTAACCTTTTTGATGGTTTATAGTTCTGATATCACTTTATTGCTATTGTTGGATAAGTACCGTAGAGGTCTAATTATCAGGGCCGTAGGTATCAGGAACTCTTAAGTTAATCGAACCTCTAGAGGTTGCAAATTAAAATGCATGTTTTTAATTTTTCATTGTTTTAAATAATATGAAAGTTAAAAGGCAACGTCGTAAATGTAAAATTTTAATTGTTTGTTTATAAGAATTACTCTTTATTGCTTTGTTACGTAAGTGATGGGAAAAGTAATCGTTAATTTCGGTTCAGTAAAAGTCATTCTTCAATTTCAGTTCAGAAGTTTTTTGTAGTATTTTCTCTCTAGAAAGAATCTTTTACACAGTCTTCACTAAGTTTTATGCTAAGACGATATTTTATTCATCTTGTCGAATCATTATTTCACAAAACTTGTAAGAGTCATTAGGTTATTTAGAATCAGGAGATATGAAAAATGAGCAATGCCCTCGCCAGGAATCGAACCACGGATCTCTCCGTTACGCGTGCTGACCACTACACCACGAAGACATGCGAAGAAGGCGGGAGAAATACCTTATAAACTGTCTGAAAACCGTAATTTGTACATCTATATAGAATACTCTGAACCATTTCATGCCGATCGCCTCTGGAAGTAAACAGTTTGTCTGAGAACATTAACTTTGGAGTGAGACATTACTTCCGCAGAAGAGGCAAATAACCCTCGGTTGCTTTGCCATGCTTAAATAAACCAAACCAAATTTTCGCAGAAGATTGAAATCATCTGGAACTGCGGGTGGCTGTCTTAGTGTACTTTGATTACATTTCACTGAATTTAGTGTAATGTTCTTTTCATGGAATATCATGCAACATATAATTTGCTTTCCTAAATAGCTACCTTACAATATGGTGGTACACCATACAATACCCTCGGTGGTAGCCGACCAATTATATGACATGGTGGTAACCACCATGTACAATCATAGCATTCAATACCACATAATGGTAACCACCATGTACCGTGAGACTATATAATAGCACAATGAAATATCATGGAACATACCATATGCTAAATAGCTACCTTCCATGACATTCCATAAACAGTTTCCTACCATGTTATACCATTAGTTGTTTACCATATTGTAAGATAACTATTAGGAGAACAAATCGTATGTTCCATGATATTCCATTGTGAAATTGCAGGGTATCATGTACATGGTGGTTACCATAGTATTGTAAGGTAACTATTTAGGAGAACAAATCGTATGTTCTATGATATTCCATAGATATATAAATAGTTGCCTTCCATTGTATTCCATAAAATAACCATAATCAATGATAATAACATGGTGGTATAAGGTATTTCTCCTGCTTTTTTAGCATGCCTTCGTAGTGTAATTTTCAGCACGCTCGGTAAGTATTCGAGGGGTCCAAGGTTAGTCCTCAAGAGGGCATTGCTTATTTGTCTCCTTTTCTGCTTCAAAAATAACTAATGTCTCTACAGTGGCGCCCGAACTAAAAAACGGAACTAAAAAATGATAGATGATGATTCTCCACCACCAGGATTTGGCGACTGGGTCCCCTAATCCCCAGTCGCCTTTTAAAAGGGGGAGTGTATAAGGTATTTCTTCCACCTCCTTAGCATGCCTTCGTGATGTAATGGTCAGCACACTCGGCGTGTATCCATAGGTCCGAGGTTCGAGTCCCGGCGAGGGCATTCCTTATTGGTCTCTTATCATGCTTCAGAAATACCTAATGTATGTAGAGTGGTAACCGACCAATAAGAAAATTTTAGTAATCGGATTAATAATCAGGCGGGAAGAAAATGTAGTAGTATTAATGAAAGCGTGGCTGGATACAAGGTAGTATGCAAAACATGTTCAGAAAAAGTAAATATTCGAGGAAGGGAAAGGTTTTTTTCCCACCTAAATTAAGCATGAAGATCGGTCAGAAAGGCCCATCAGTGGCCGAGCAGTAAAAGCTGTTGAACACTGGTAGTTCGGTCCGGCGTTGGAGTCCCGGTGAAAGGGCTGGCTGCATGGGCGTTTTCGTGGTTTTCCCCATGTCTAACGTGGATACGAGCCAGTTTCCCGTAAAAACATCTCCACGGGGCATCCCTCCCTTTCCGTGTAGTGTCTAAGGGTGGAGCACGTAATACGTGGGAAAAAAAATCGGTAAGAAAGGCATCAGATTTAAAATTTACATACTACAGTATAACGTTTGATATCCAAACAAAAAATAAATCTGTGAATTCCAGTGGGACATTATGTAAAGAAGACAGTTCAAGTATCCACTGTTCAAAGTATAGGGAGTTTTATTCCTTCAAAAATCTTCCCTATTCGATTTCTTTAAAATAGACCAACTGCCTCCAATCTCCTCCCCCATCCAAGGCCCACTCTCGTCAGTAGTCTAGTGCATCAACAAACAGCGGGGGACTTCTGGATGTTTAAGAATGGTCCTCCTGATAAAAGCAGTTTCTTAAAGAGGGAAACTGCTGCCATCTTATATGATCCCCCCTAAACTGTGTGGGGTAGTGCTTTCTTATAGGTCAGGAAATGTGTGCTTGCTTCCTGTTTTCATTCCAGTTCTCCCCGCGTGCCTCCTTATTCAAGGTGAAAGATAGTATTTCCATCTGCATGGCACCTTCCTTTTGTTCCATAAATCTATATCAACGTTACTGAAACTTCTTGTCCCTGGAAAGGTTTCAAAATTTAGGATACCTTGCATAAATGTATTATGTGAACATCTTACAGCACGCAAGTCTCAGCAATAAATCAATGATATCTTAGTCCAGCAATCAGTGGCGTAAAAGATTTCTTTTTTATAATCATTTATAAATACTCTGTATATGTCACCGGCAAAGTTTGAAATGGGTATTCTATAGAATGCCCAGGCATTGTATATAATGCCTAAAACTAGGCGGCAATGTATGAAACGATTCGTATTTCACACGTTTCCTAGGCATTCTATTATAATGCCAAATGACAAACCGGCAAGGTATGAAACACATTTCCGATTCGTTTCAAAGAACCGAAACTACTTTTTAAAAGTTAGTAAACGATGCAAAATGGCCAAAATGACTACTAATAAGGAACCACGGGACTACTGGCTGCTGAATTGCTAGGATGTGATGTTTGTGGAAAATAAAATTACGTTCATTTATCCTGCTAAAGAAAGTGTCAGTACTATAAAGTATTACGTCATGGGCCATCGATCGGGACACCTTAAAAAGTGCCGCCTGAAAAGGCTTAAGGCTATCTTATTCGAACTTTGCCAAGAAGCTAAACTTGATGTTTTACGTGCAATGTTTCTTTTGTTTACCTGGAATATATGATTATATTTCATCGTTTTCTCTGAAAATCTTGACTAGTTATATTCTTTCAGATTTTATATTACGCCCAAACGGCCGTTTTTTTAACGTTTTGTATGTTACCTTTATTTATTAAATATCATGTTCTTCGCACTTAAATCATAAAACTCAATTGAAAAGCAATATCACAAAATAATTTTAAAAGAGCGTATCTTTAGAAATACCGATACACAGTCTCGTGCGTTGGAGAATTTTTTTTTTTTTTTATCCTCCGTACAATGTTGCCATCGCTCGCTTTGAAATCGTTGAGTTTGTTAATCAAAAATTGGTTAAAGTTTTGCAAAATATGAAATAGATAATAAACCAAATACCAAATTTGGGCTTCCAGTGCCCATATTCGAGTGGAGGGCTATGTTATTCAGAAGTTGATGTTTGTAGATACCGTTGTTTTTCCACAATGCGAGAAATATACATGCATTCGCGCAGATTCTTCATTATTTAATTTTTTTAAATATAATGTAGGGCTCTAATATTTGCTGGTAAAAATTTGAAAAATGATTCAGACTTTTATATTGAACCAACCCAAAATGCCAAAGCGAAATTTATAGCCCTTCAGGACTAATAATTAATGTCAATTTTGGAAAACCTGGCATTAACCAAATCCATAGGAACGATGATGTAGAAACTTATACAAATGACAGATTTCCAGAATTTGAAGAATTCTTGCATTATGTACTCAAATTTTACGTTCTCCTTTTTCCGGTAGATCGCAGTTATAGTTTTAATTGCACACTACGGTTTTAATATAAAATAATGGAAAGTAAAATCTCGTTGCATATTTTAAAAAAAGTTCGGATGGAAATTTTTCTTAGAAAAGAGGATATAATAAGGGATGGTTAGATTATCTTGGGCATAGCAAAGCACACAAGAGTAGGAGTAACACAAGGGTACCTACACGGTTGGAGGAATACGTTATTCAAAATTTCATGTCTTTACATACCGTCTTTTTTTTCTTAATACTCATGCATACACTCATGCACATTTCATGCATATGCTCATGTAGATTCTTCAGTATTTAATTTCTATAAATATAATGTAGGACTCTAATATTTGGTGGGAACAATGGGAAAAGTGAAACGCCGTTTATAGTGAAAAAACGCAAAATGCCAGAACGAAATTAATAGCCCTTCTCTGCGCAATTATTGCACAACTAAATAATGGCCTTTAAAAATATGGTCTTTTACACATCTCATCTTGAATAGAATGCCAGGTTCCTAGGAGCCGTAATATCCGACCATCTCAGTTATGTATAAATTTTTCGTCATTCCAGTTAAAAGTTAACGAAATAAAACAGGAAATATTTATTTCTTATTTTTAAAGTATAGTGAATGTTAAAAGTATGAAGTAAATAATCAATCTTGTAATTTCTATAATAGGACGTCTAGCAATGGGGTTTTAATTAGCAAATAACATGTATTAAACATTTAATATCCTTTCACCATTTTTATTTACACATTTTATTTCAACTTGCAATTTGGCACCTGCAGCTTTATAAACATAGATTTCTCATTTAACTGTAGGTAAGGAACACTACTAACTTTCTTTCTTGAAATTTCCCTTTCTGTGGTACCACTGAAAGGGTTGGGCCATCGTATTGTTTACTCTTCCACCCTCTAATTCATTCCATGATGTGCCAAAGGTGTGAAAGAACATTCTGTCTGCTCTGTCGGTCCTAGTGAAAAGCTTTTTCAAGGTTGTTGGACACAATGCTAGATTTTAGAAATCGCAAGGGAAACAGTTTGCTCCACGGGGGTTTTGGAATGAAAGACTAACCTCCCTCTTTCTCTTTTGTGCGATTGCCAGGTGTTTCTGATCTCCCCTTCCAAATCTTGGAATGTTTTCATGAACAGAGTAGGCGATTCCACGAATTCCTTTCCTGCGTGGGGCGATCCAATTCAAACTATATTTTATATTGAACCTATTAGGGCCTCCATAATAAAGTGACCACCATTTCTGCCCTTGGTAGTGGCCAAGCCGAAGTGGGCTGAAGGCCCGTCATTGGTTTTAAAAGAAGAAATCCTATTGAAACTGGAATTGTACACTATCATCGTCCTTCATCCAGCACGTGCCTTGAAGAGTGAAAACTTAATCTGTATACGCCTAAAACAACAGGTTTTTGTGTCATTATTAATCTAATCTTAAAAGAAATATTAATCATATTCGTTTGTGGATGGATGTTTAAATGTTAATTCATTTTTTACTATGAAAATGTCAAAAACCAGATGAAAAAGTCAGTGCTATAGTGAATATTTTATGTTCATTACGGTGTACCATCAAACATACCTTATGATGAAAAGTTAAGATCCATAACAAAAGTGCGTCTAAATATCAAATACATATAAATTGTTTTTAGTTTTGCATCAGCCAATAAAATTTTTATACCATATTATTTTCAAGTTTCGTTTAAACTGTTTAAATGTATAATGCGTACTACACATAAATGTTGTCGTCCTTTTTTGGGTGGTAGGACAACAGAATGTCTTCCATTTTTCCAATATTTACATCTGATAACCCAATATTAATCTGATATCTAAAAATACGAATTTCTATATTAGTATTTTTAGCAGCGTAAATTACAACTGTAAAGCATTACATTGCTGTGATATTAAAGGCAAACTCGCCATTGGGTTTAAATTACTGTAATACTATATTACGAATTTGAAAATAATATTTTATTCTCCCAGCATTCGCAAGACCTTTTTATTCAAGCCAAGCCTTGGAGACAAGTGGTATATTTGTCTTCCGAGGAGGGAATGGTAGCCCACTTCCCCTTTTACTGTCACTTACTTTATTGTGAAGTGTTTTCTCTTCTGTCCTGGAATCTCGGTTGCTACTTTAGCGTTCGCTTCAAAGGCCTGGGGTTTTCTTTTTTCTGTGGATAGGTAAAGAAAGAAAAGCTCCCGTTCCCCGAGAACTTTACTCGTTACAAAAGGCCATTCGCAAAAGAGCACAGCCCAGTGACTGACACGATTAGGATTGGTCATTGTTGTATGGTCACTCCTTCGTGGTGAAAGAAATTGTGGCTATTCATCTTTTGACCGTCCGGTAGAAGTTTGAATGAAGGCTCTAATGATTTTTTGAGGTCTCTTTCCAAAGAGGATTTTATGGCTCGCTAACACCCGTATTAATGTTCTGCCTTGCTTACAGAATTCGATTTATAACGTGTTTATCATTTAGTAGTTGACTTTTGGCGTATCTTGTGGTCAAATTGAGCTTTGTTGCCAAACAGTGCTGTTGAATCGAGTCTATAGTTGATAATTCTTTGTCATGTTGTGTTTTGCTTTTGGTCTACTATTTGTTTTATATTTTGTTTGCTACAGTGTTTAATTTTTAACCTATATAAAATTGTTTTTGGAAGTTAAATATTAATTAATATCTATTATATATCTAATTTTCTCATTCTGTTTATATTCTTCATTGTAATTTTTTCGTTTTCATCATAATGCGGTTAAATTCTTGAACACTTGCTGTGTTATAACAAAGGCACAATATATTTAATATTAGAAACACATAAATACATTCTAAATTTGATCTCCTTTATTGTATTAAGCACCCTAAAGCTTAAGAAAATTTAAAGTGGAGACAGCAATGAAATGAATATTATTATTTTTATCTTATGCTATGTACATAGTGTTATGTATTTTTTCTCCTGCACCTAGCATAAAAGCAGCAGCTAGCAGAAAGCCTAGCATAGCCTGGCTTTACCTGATTCATATTAAGAGTACTCTTATTTTATGCGTATCTGTAAAAGACTCATTTTTACTTCCTTGTACGAAGTAAAGGGAAGCATTGTAATTTAAAAAAAAAAATTCGGTGTCATATTTAAACGAAAATATCCATTTTGACAGCTCTCGAATTTGAACGACGTTTTTCTGTGACATCTGTAACGGACAGTATTTTTTTTTTCTTTTTTCTTAAACGAATTGTAAAATGGATTCAGAAGATATTTTTTCGTAACATGTGTACGTACGTGTGACGTGCATACGTACATATGTATGTATCTCGTATAACTCAAAAACGAGTAGCCTCAGAATGTTGAAATTTTGTGTATGGGACTGCTTTAACATGTAGCTGTGCACCTTCCTTGTTGGTTGCAATCGGCCGCACCAAGTGCATATAATATATGTATATATACATCACTCTCTTAACCGGTTCGGTGAGCTCAGATTTTTTTATTTTTATATGTTTGTAAATTGTGCCTTTTTTGCTTTAAATGTGATTGAATTATGTTGTTCTTATGTTCCAGTTAAGGTTTTTATTTTAGTTAATCTGCATGCTAGAGTTGTAGAGTTATCAACAATTTAAAAAAGGTGCGAAGATTAAGAAGACTGCTATTTTTTAGTTAAACTCTTAGTAGAATAGTGAATTCAGTCAGTTTGTGCACCAGCTTAAGTGTCTTTTAGCCGTGTGGGGCCAAAAGTAAACTTTCAGTTTTATGCACTGAAAAATCTGTCATCTTACCGGATAGCCGAATTGCTTGCTTTTGCGTAGAAACTGTAATGCTAATTGTAAAAATTGTTTTTCTTAACTGTATTTTGTGTTTTATGTTTTTCTGTACTATAATTTTAATGAAGATGCTTTAAGTTTTTACGTATTTCTGCCTTGTCGTGAAGTGGGAACTGAATTATGTAGTTGAATGAGAAGTATATTTCTAATCAAATTCGAGGAAATAAGTTTAAGTGAAATTCAGCAAAAAATGAGTATAATTTAATAGGCCTTATAAGGAAATCACGTGGTGTCCACATTAGGTATGGGTTCCAAAATCAGGAGGGAAAGGGGGGGAAGAAAAAAAAGAAAGGCGGTTATCTAATTTATGTTTTAAACGAAATTCCATTTGTGTCAATTTATGTGTTGCTTTTTAACATAAAAGGAAATGTGACATGTAAGAACAATGTTGAACTGTAATTTGAAATTTTCAGGAGATTGCGTGTGGTTTTATTACTATTATTATTTAAATTTTTATTATATTCCTCCTTTTTTTTTTCAACAGATAAGAATTCCTGTCTGAATTTCTCTTATTTGTAAGGTATTATTTTTTTCGCTTTATCATCTGG
>KK118429.1:339875-381312 GCA_000611955.2 Stegodyphus mimosarum
GAAACACACACACACACACAAAAAAAAGTATTTCTACAAATATCTAGCCACGATCTCAACCTTCAGGCTAAAACCTATTCTATCTTCGGTTAATGTTATCTGCTTTATAGATATCTCATACAAAACTTCGTCCACCAGTTCCTCGGTTATCGCCAACAAAAACAGCAATCTTGCGAAGTTCTTCTCTTAGATAAGCATTAATTACAGAATAAATAACTAATGCAATAAATAACAGACGTGAATTAGCCGTTGCAAATTGCATAAGCATTGCTGAAATAACAGGGCATCGATATTATTGTTGGTTCCATTTCCTACCAAAACTGAAGGATCAGAGCGAAACTATATATCACGCCCTCTATCGGTTACGCGGAACTCTTTCAGGCTAAGAAAAGAAAGAAGTTAAGGTGTATCTTTTTTTTTTTTTTTTAGCTATTTTGGATCAAGCGTGGAACAGTACCTCATGATATTCTCTCGAGAAGGCGCTATAATTAGGAAATTTGTTCATTTGAATATAGTGGGATAGCCTTTATTACTGAGGTGAAACTGAATGAAATAACTTGAATTTCGGAAATTTTCATTCCATTTTCCTCTTATCGATTGTTTTAAAAATATTTATGTATGAAGTTTCATAATTTTAATTATTGTTACGAATTTTGTATATCTGTAAATAATTTTAGCGAAATTTTGCTTAAAATTGTTATATCTCTTGCATAAAGTAACATGAAGTGCCTTAAGAGTAAAGCTTGGCCGAAAAAATAAGGTCACAGGGGCAAGCCCATTCAACATTGAGGTAAATGACTAGGCTTTGGCGACTAATTGTTTTCGACCAATTTGGAGAGAAAGTGCCAAATGTCACCAAACATGACGACATTTTTGCCCGACCCTGTATAACTGTAATTGGTAATGTGATTGAATAATTGTTATCGATCCCTATATGTAACTGTAACCGTTTCCGGTCTTTGTAAGCTATTTTAATCGTATGGAAGTACTGTAAATTTCTCTGCAGCCGAAAGAAAACCATATAAGATCGGAGAGAGCATTATTTCTGGTTCAGAGTTGACTTCAGTTTCTTGAGATACCTTCGTGCGAGCTTCGCAGATTGACTATGCATTTCATTTCAACGTGCCTAGTAGTTTGAAGGTGTAATTACTCTTTGTGCTTCGTCATAGTGAGAAGAGCCGTACGAGTACTTTTGTGGAAAGTTCCAGAACTGCAAAGTATTTCTTTTTGGGAAAATAAATTTTATCTGGCTGTCATCCGTTCCGTGTGTATTGAGTCCATTACGAATCTTACGCACCTAACAATGTTAATACAAATAATAATTTCAGGGTAAAAATAAAATGCTGTTGCAGATGTCAAACAAACAGTAATGACTGTGCTAGATGATTGATGATGGTGATGACTACTGTGTTTCTTGCCAAAATTCGCCAAACATGGCGAATATGCCGTATTTGCGTCTGTATAAGCCTTAGTTGTTATCTATATGCCGCGGATAGCATGGTAACCGTCTTCAATATCTTTTTCTTGTTGGAAATGTGAAAGTGGCTAAAATTAAGCAGTACTTACCACACACTGAAGGGGGGGGGGAAACTCTTTTACACGAGAGAATACGTAATTTGAGACAAATATGTCGATATATTTTATATTTATTGAATAAGATCTCTTCTAGCAAGCAATATTCACATGAACTGAGATTATTTTTTGGAATAAGAAATGAAGGATTTTATTGGTAGCTCAAAAAGTCGTATGTTTAGGTATAAAATATGAAATCATATTTTGTTCAAACTGTATAATGTTTTGTAAATAATTTTCATTCTTAACTCCAAAAAGATAAGCAAGCAATAATGCTATTATAATAAGACAAATATTCTTTTCAACAATGAAAAGTTTGTGTAAGATCGGTGCAAAACTGTGTGCAAATTGAAATGAAACTATATTGCTCTCTGAGACATTGGTGAAAGTTAAATTTTCGAGTCAAATAACTAAATTTAAGTCATGCGTATATGAAGAAATAGTTTTTTCTGCAAAGAAAGGAATGTTCTTGGATTTCAATCTCTTTATTTCACGGTTTCCTCCCTTTAGACATACCCGAACTGCATACCATTTCAGTTTTTTTGTTTCAGACGTTTTCGTCTCAGAAGTTTATTTTGAAAACTTTCTGCTTTTCTCACGGTTTTAAAATGAATATCTATTTTGTAATGTTTTCAAGTTTCCGTGACTAGGATTTCAGTAGTTGTCGTAAAAAGTTTTGATGGATTGACGCAGGTAAAAATTCACGTATCTCTATTTTTTTATTTTGTCTGAATAGAATGAATTGTTGTAGTAGAATCCCTGTTAACCAAAGTAGTGCAAGTCTATCCTTGTTATATAAAATAAGGGAAACCAGTCCCAATTATCCGAGATAATATGGACCATTGCTAATTGTTTATTTGGATTATCAATTTCACTTGTTTAAGATAATGTAAACCAGTCCTGACTATGTATGGTAATCCAGTTTCTGTTCATTATCCCGAGTTATAGTTTGATTGTTAAAGGTACATTAATCCCAATTATCCTAAGCAATTCAATTTCGATTATCTAACATAATCTAATGAGTCCCGGTAATCCTAAATTACTTTTGAGATTTATTTTTTACTTAAACTGACCTTATTGCGTAAAAATAACGGAAAATATGCGTAATAGGATTTACGCCTTTATTATGCATTTAATATGTACAGTAGTTTCAACCGGAAAATGCGTGTTTTACTATACTGGTACTCTGCGCGAAAAAAAGAGGGACAGTTCTATATCTCCCGTTCTACTGAATCAATTGACGTAATTCTAATTGCGTTTTTCTGATCTCGAAAGCGCAACTTGGGATAGATATTAGATTTATATATAGCATTGTTTTAATATAGTATTTTGACACAAAAGTGGGCTTTTTCTGAAATGACATTCCATTTTTTTCCATATTTCGATTCTACGACTCAAATTATGTCTAAATATTATATTTTATAAAAATTTTTTTGCGAAATTTACGGAGAAATTTTAAAATTTATATTGGCCCCCCCCCCTTTTTTTTTTTTTTTTTTTTAATTAAATTTTGTTTTGCCCCCCCCCCCTTTTTTTTTTTTTTTTCATTTTGCCAAGTATGGTGAACTTGGAGAACTTCTTATTTTACAGCAACCTATTTTACTTCGTACAAGGAAGTAAAAAGGAAGTATTGTAATCGCGAAAAATTTCGGGTGTCATATTTCAAGGAAAATATCCATTTTGACCGCCATCGAATGCAATTTAACGATCTTTTTGCGTGACGTCTGTACGTAAGGACAGAATAAAGGACGCTTTTCCCCCCAAAACAATTATAAAACTGATTTAAAATGAATTATGAATAGATTTTTTGTGACCCTTGTACGTACGTATGTATCCCGCATAACTCGAAAACGAGTAGCCTCAGAATGTTGAAATTTTGTATATCGGACTGCAATAACATGTAGATATGCACCTCCTATTTTGGTTGAATCGGCCGCCCCAAAAGTATATAAATTTATGTATATATATATATATCTCCACTCTGTTACTCAGCTCAGTGATCTCACTTTCTTTGCTCTTATATGTTTGTAAATTGTGCGGCTAAGCCTAATTATTATTAACATATCAACCATGTTTGTTTACATTTGAAACTTACCAGAATAGTGGATTTGTTGCCAAATCCAGAGTAACTAAGCTTCGCGAAAACAAAGATAACGCCTTCTTTTATTATTGCGAATTAAATCATACTTAGTCCATTTACTTCGTAATTTTTAATGTAGATATTTTGAGTTTTTATGTATATTTGCCTTGTCGCGAAGTGAGAACTGAATTAATTGAACGAGAAATACTGAATCGTCTGTGAAAAACTGTTTTCCTTTTTTTTTTTTAAATTTCTTTTATACATCGTTTTAGATTTATTATAGTATTTGAATAGAGCCTGTGGCAAGGATTAGGTAATTCTTCAGATGATATACATAATTTTCGTGCATTCTGAATTATAAAATGAAAGAGATATTAAGGGAACTTAGCGCCAGAGTGTCGTTATGGTAAACAAATATAGTGAATTTTAAAGAGTGTCTTTAGTCTATTGTGGTTTATGCGCAATCGATGAAGTAGATTTAATTCAATCCAATAAATTTAAATCAAATGGAAGAAAAAATGCGTATAATTTAATATTCCCAACAAGGAAGTCATGAGGTGTACACATCAGATTTTTACTCTTGCGAAATCGGAAGGTAAGTAAATGTAACTTATCTTGTTAGTCTGCATCAGGGTAAGAAATTCGTCATGCAAGTACCATTTTCAATTTTTGTTGAGGTTGAAAGAGCTGCTTTGCGTGTGGGCTTTTTTATGTCGTCTCGTGACCATTTAGTTTGTTTACATTTATTAACTTTTGGATGACTAAAAAAAAACCCCAACTTTTCCAATGAAATCATTTATTGTAGCAAGATTAGAATTTTCAGAATTCATCAACAGATTTTACAAGTAATCCTCGTCTTATAACGAGTGCGCTTCCAGCCGTCCCGTTATAAGTCAATTCTGACGTAAGCCGGGGACTTATTTTATTCTTGAAATCTTTGATAATATTTTAATAAATCAGGCTTTTATCTAATATATGATGTATTTAAGAATATGTATAAGTCCTTAAATGTATAAGCAATTTATTTGTATACATGTGGACTGCATACATATGTATTTTAGAAAATAATAATACAAAAAATTTTCTGAAAGTTTTCAGATTTTGTATTACGCCCAAAGAGGCGTTTTTTTAACGTTTTGTGCGTTACCTTTATTTATTAAATATCATGTTCTTCCCTCTTAAGCCATAAAATTGAATTCAAGAGCAGCATCAGAAAATATTTAAAAAGAGCATATCTTTAGAATTTCGGATATAGTCTCGGTTACGCAGTTTTTTTTTTTCTCCTATACTGTGTTGCTATTGCTCGCTTTGAAATCGTTGAGTTTGTCAGTTGAATTTCGTTAAAGTTTTACAAAATAGGAAAAATACAATAAAACAAATTCTAAATTCGGGCTTCCAGGTGTCCATGCTGTGGTCAAGGATTACGTTATTCAAAATTCGATGGCTCTAGGTACCGTCGTTTTTTCACAATGCGTGAAGCATACATACATTCATGCCGGTTCTTCGGTATTTAATTTCTTTAAATATGATGCAGGGACGACGGAAAATGCCAAAACGAAATTAGTAGCCCTTTGTGCTAAAATTTTGGGCTGGTATTATAATTAAAAAAAAAAAAAAATTCAAAGGAAACGTCTTGGAAATATTTCCAGTTCGCGCATTTCACTTATTGGCAAAATGGTAGGCAGTGTTACTAAAGAGTCTCAAGCAGAAGCGAAGCAATGTAATGCACAACCTCATTATCCATAATTAAATTTTTGATTCATTGAATAAGCTTGCAAGTCTTCATATGACATGTATTGATGAAATATTATAATAGCAACTATTTTCCTCTTACCATTTGGTTTGCCATTTTGAGTAATTCATTTTAAATACGAGATGATATTTTTTATTCGTGTAATTTCTGGAGGGGGGAGACTACTTCTTAAATTAGTGAATTTAATGTAAATGTTTGGCTTAAAATTGCTTCGCGTTTTTAAAATGAAATCTGCGTATTAAAATTAGATTGTTGCTTTTTACTCGTAGTATTTTCATATTTTTCAATTTGTTAAATAGTTTTAACATTTTGAAATTTTAATCGTAAACTCTTCGAGGTCTTGTATTATAGTCTGAAGTTTCCAGATTACAGTTTTGGCTGTGTTAATTTAAAATTTTCTATAATGAAAGGAAAGTAAAAAAATTCTGAAAGCTTTCAGATTTTATATTAGGCCCAAAGGGGCGTTTTGTTTCCCGGGGGATTCAAAACGGGATTTGAAAAGTGATGCAGACATTGAAAGTCATTCAACACAAAATACCGTGAGAACATTGTAGCGTCTTTGCGTTGCTACGCTACTAACTTAATAGCAGTAAGAAATGTAAAGAAACCTCGCTTATAAAATATCTATGCTTGAAGATGGACATGATGTTAATGTTAATGGAACGCTTTGAAATCCTTGAATTTGTTAATAAAAAATTCCTTAAAGTTTTACAAAATATGAAACAGATAATAAGAAAAATTCCATATTCGAGTGGAGGACTACGTTATTTAAAATTTGATGTCTGTAGGTGCCGTTGTTTTTTTAAAATGCGAGAAACTTACATTCATGTAGGTTCTTCATTATTTAGTTTCTTTAAATATAATTGCAAGGCTCTAATGTTTGGTGGCAACAATTTGAAAAGTGAGTCAGACTTTTATAGTGAATCAGCGCAAAATATCAAAACGAAATTAATAGTCTTTCTGGGCAAATTGCCTCTTTGGGCTAAAAACTTTTAATGTAATACCTCTAATGATAAACTTGAATTTGAAAATTTTATCCTTAAATTCTTCTATATCTTGTCTATGTTTACAGTATTTTAGAAAAATCATTAAATCATGACTTAAAAGCATTCATTCCCGCAGTTGCATGCACAAGTCTAAATATTTACACGCTGTCCGAAATGTATAGACTTTACAACAGCATGGGAGATGTTAATACCCATATGCCATTGTAGATAACATGCGCAGATATGAGTATTGATCAGCTCACGGTAATCAAGCTGTTTAGTAGCTTAATCATTTCACTGTAGTACTGAGATTAGTTTATCGCCTTGCACTTGGGATACTTATTACTATTAATTTATTGCATGAAACGTGAAATTTTCAATCCTTCTGCCTTCGAAAAGTATACCTTTTAAGAAAAATGTTTTCAAATTTATGTTATACTGGGTTTAATTCTGGAAAATTCGATGCATTCAGCCGATTCTGTTGCTGAGAACAGGTGCTTTGCTACATATATTAGTTTATCGCTAAAAATGCATTCTAGGGTAATGTCTTGGGCTGTTGAATCTTTTAAGATCCTAGCAGTAAGAATTTCTTGTATTTATATTCCTTCTGAAATGATAGAAGAGTTGATATTCGAGAAATGAAGAAGGCACAAGCCTGAAGGAAGTCCAGCTCGCAGTAATTTATTTTCTTTGCCCTGAACAGTCACCAACAAATGAGTAGAGAACAGTGTAATTCGGTCAACGGGTAGTAAGATAAAATTTTGAGTTAACCAAATGGAAAGTTACCTTTCGGCCCCACGGGGAATAAAGAATCTGACGTTAATGCATCAACTGATTTAATTCACTATTCTAATAAGAATTTCTAATGTACGTAAACAAATAGCTGCCTCGTTAAGCCCAGCGCCACTTAGGATGGTATCACGCATCCATTTATTTCAGACGAATAACTATTTCAGTTTTTCTACTTGTTTTACCACTGAAAGGAAGACGCACGATTTTTTCCTTTCTTTCGCAAAAAATTTTAACTTGTTCGTTTTCAACAACCAATCAGCTATCAGCATAGAATTTCCCGTCATCAACCATTATTTGAACTGGAGCATTTGTTTCCCGTTTACTTGGTAACCACGAAAACATTCACGGTGATTGTTTCATATCATCTGACAAGCTGCCTAACAAGGAAAGTAGTTAGCGACGCTGATTGCCGTACCGAAGGGGCCGGGTTCGAATCCTGGAGAAGGCATGGGTGTATGTAAATGTATAGTGTCCGTGCGGCATGGGTAAATAAATATGCATATATATCTAAATATGCGGCCAGCCGAAAGTCCTCTCGAAAGCTTGGTGGTAGGAGAAGAGGGGTGGGAGACACTCGGACCCCATGCCGCCTGGACACGTCTCCGTCCTATAAGGCTCTCCATCAAAATTGAGGGCGGAGCTGAGCTAAATCGCATTGTAACCTGTAAGGTGCTCAAGGCAGTTACCAACAACAGGCGTAAACTTGCGCTCCTTTCCACGAGGAATCTCGTGGGCTTGGGCTGATTATAAGTCAGACAAGTGAGCATTAGCAACAGCAGTTGTTGCGAATTACTTTCTTAATTTGCATCCATAGTACCAGTCCATTTCTTTGCAAAGAAAATATGTGTAAAATCTACCTGTGTGCAATGATCGACTGAGCTGGCGGAACTGAGCAAAGTCGTACTGTCACCCGTATGGTGCTCAAGGCTCTTGCCAAAGACGGGCGCAATCTTGCACTCCTTGCCACTGTTCATTTCGTGGACTTGCTCTGATGTACTCTCAGCAAGTGAGATTAGTCGCAACAGATATTATGTGACAGCCAGAAAAATTATTGTAAAATGTTGTTCTTCCGGAGTGTTTTGACTATGTGATACGACCTTATGGAGGCTCGTGTGATGGTAAGGCCTCTGATCAGATGCCTGGCATGTGGTGTCAGCTAGGATAGTTGTCCAGAAATATGTTATTATCGATTTCACCAGTAGTTAACGACATCACAAAATTTAGCTTTCCGGACAAAACCCGAGATACACAATTTTTATATGCTGGACGAATCATCTCTTCATCGATGAATTGCCTTATCAAGTTTCCTCACTGTTTTAGAATAATTTATCAGCTTGAATATATTTTTATAAAAAAGATCTGAATTTTACTACCTTGTTTTATTAACTTAAGTGATGCTCGGAAACGTCATAGCTGTAGCTTACCTGGATACACATTTTTAACGTTTTGAAATTTAAAATACATAGATACACATTTTAACATATGGATATATATATATATATATATATTGTAGCATGCATGGATACATATTTTAACTTTTTGAAATAAGTTCCATTAATTACAGTAATTTTGTATGATTTTCTCTCTTTTATATTTTATGAAGAAATAATTATTTTTCCATTTGCCTTTTTAAGTTATGAAACAAAGCATATTTTGCTCAATAGTGATGATGAATTATAAGATCTTTTACCATCCCGTTACATGCTAAGAGTCGTTGAACTCTCTTGCTTCTAAACTTCCCAGTTTAGTTGGTCATTGTCCCGAAGGTTTGGGTCAAAGCAGATGGATTGTTCTGTCTGTGAATTTAGCCATGCTTGATTTTTCAAGACTTACCGCCTTTGTTGGGAGGAAGTCACGCGCTGCCGCCACTGTTAATTTATATCATTTCATCTCATCTTATTATGTTTCTTTTCACTTATCGTTTATTAAGTTATGAGTCGTACAGTGTTCCCTTGTGTTACTTTTTTGCAGTTTTGTTGTCTAACTCATGTCTAGAATCTTCCGACTAGCTCGATGAAGTCATTTTCTTGATGGATGATAACTGAATTTCATGCTTTGTGCCACTGCTGTCCTCTAACAAAAATCACTTCTTATTTTTGAATAATTATAATTATTTGTTTATCGAGTCTTATAAAACTATAATTTGGTTCATACTGCATTCTTTGAAATTTTATATGGCTTTGCTTTAAAAACTCCAGTAATTTTTATGGCATTTCCTTAAAGAAATGGTACATCCAGCCTTATGCTGACTTCGAAAAGTTTTGTACTTTATTCAGCACTATTAAACAAACTGGCTGTCGTTGCTTTCAGTTCATCCAAATTCTTATATTCGATGCACATATTTTTGTAGTCTGAGAATGCTAAATGCGAATTTTAAAATTTATAACAAACCTACCTTGTAATGGAGTATATAGCAATTTTGATGCTTGCAAAATTGGTGAACAAATGAAGTTAGAATTATATGGAAAAGGTGGTAGTTGTCTACTGTTAGGCATATTAAATTTTCAAATTGTCTTCATGCTGAATAAACTGTTAATATAGTGGAAAAATTTTTGAAATCGTTTGCAAAAGAAAGAGAGAAGAGGTAAACTATAATCTGATCCTTCAGGTTTCAGAAGTTAAAACCGCTCAGTTCCATTAATTGATTTCGGAACCAGTTCCCTGTAAATGGTATGACCATGTGGGATTTTCCCTTCCGTAATTTGAATACAGGCTTGTCCAGAACTTAAATTGCTCTGTAGCCCTAAATAAGAAGGCTTCGACGCTTCTCTTATTGTAACTGAACAACAATTTCAGTAGAAATTTGATATCGAAAATTTTATTTTTAGCAATAAAATTATATTAAAAATCGCTTATTCAATTTTAATTTTTCTCTTTACATTTTATTTAATTTTAATTAATTAATTGCTTTAATTATTTAAATAGATATTAATAAATAAATTATGAATTAATTAAATAATAACCATCCATTAAATATTGCTTAATAAATATTAATATCTATTAAATAATTATTAATTAATTTGATAAGCATCAACTATTTAATTTTTAAATTATTAATGATTTTAATTGTTCGCTTTATTTATTTATTTACTCTTGTTCCTTTTTCTTAACGGTTTTCCATGGGACTCTGGCACTTTTAGAAATTAAGCCTTGGGCCTTTGAGAAAGTTCGAGTTAAATACCTAAGAGATATCATAAATTGATATTCATGCCGCATGACTTGTAAAAACTAATCATATTTATCGTATTATTGATATTCTAAGGAATATTTGCTAATAGCTGTAAATATATATATACATATAAACGGAATGGGAGGAGAATTAAAATAATGTTTTTTTTTTTTATATTTTAAAAAGAAAAAAATTCTAAAGAAATATTTTAATGGTTAGTTGTTGTTAGAATTGCTAAACTAATCATGTATTCTGAAGTTTTCAGATTTCAAATTAATTAATTTATTTTGGTCACGAAAGCTGAAAAATTAAGATATCAGTCTTAAATGCCACCGTTTAAATTTTCATGTAGACAGAATATTATTATCAATTTAGCAAACACAAAGAATTCGGAGAATTAGTTATAAATGCTAGTCGTTTGCGATTAAATGTTTTCACTGTTAAATAATTTTTGCAGTGGCGGTTAAAAATTACGTTTGCAGTCACATGACAGCTTTAAGTACTCGGCGACGATTTCGCCGCCTTTTTAAGCTTTTAATGCATTCGCCTGTTTTCCCGAGGTTTTAATAAAACTTCCCTTTCAATTCGGAGCAATTTCCGAGTTTCTCGGTGTGGGTCCGCTTATTGATTTGCTCTCCGCTAGATGGCGCTACGGGATCTTCTATCGCTCCCATGCTGGGCTTGTTCGCAATCACAAACGTGGCATTGGAAGGAATTGCAATTATCCTCAGCAAATGAATATTCTAATGAGGGAAAGCGGGACGCAACGTAGGTGGGAAAGACCGCTGCGCGTTTGGCGTGGCACAATTTTTTTATTAATAACGGTAAAATGTGGAGGTTTTGGAATGCGCAAAGGGTGCGTTTATTCGTTTGTTCGAAAGAGAGCCCAGCGGATGCGGATTGAAATGTGATTGGATGACGATATGAGCGGAAAATTCAGACGCCATAGTGTGAAGGAATCATTGAATGAATTATGTATTTGAATACAGTTGGAAAACGTTGCCATTTTTTAATATTGTCCTAATGAGGAATAATTGTTCACCTCATCTACGCAAATGTAATAATTTTCATCAGTTTAATAATAATCATAATTTTCATCATTTTAATCATAATTTTCATCAGTTTTACCACCTTTTTCAGAACTGCTGACCCCGCGCATTTTAAAATTAGGATATTATTGATAATGAAAAATTTACTTTTTTTTTATTGAGATGAATTTTTTTTATTAGAAGAACATGTAGCATGATCTATTATTAATATAATAATAATTAGTAAGCAATACAATCTAGATGTTAAAACATGCACAATAGACTCCTCGTATTTAATCCCATTAAAATAAGGACTCATGATTGGAAATAATTTTTTACTACCTTTAATTACAAGCATCTGTGGCAACATTAAATGCTTCTCAGAAGATGTAACTAATTCAGGAGCATGGGAGCTTTTGTGGAATAGAATCAGTTTTTCTACGGCCAAGTCTTGTATTTTTGCAAATCATCGAGTCAGGAAATTAAGACTTGCTAACTTTATTTCCACATTCTGTTGTAGAGACATTAGGTATTTTTTTAAAGCAAGAGAGATGAAGAAATGAGCAATGTCCTCGCCACCAATCGTCATCCACCACCTTTTTTTTTTTTTAGTTCGGGCGCCACTGTAGAGTCATTAGGATTGAAGCAGGAGGTGTGAAAAATGAGCAATGCCCTCTCCGGGACTCGAACCACGGACCTATCGAATACGCGTCGAGTGTGCTGACCACTGCACCACGAAGGCATGCTAAGGCAGCGAGAGAAATACCTTATACTGTTGACAAATAACTGTGATTGTGCCATTTCCATTGCTGTTAACTGATTATCAGATTCTGAACTTTTCTGTTGAAAAAATATGTTCACATTGTAGTTATGAGCAAGTGAAGGTATTCGTTGCTAAGCCAGATTTGACAGCTTTTACACCATCTCACTTTACATTAAATGTAATTTTGCTAATAGGACATCTAGGCATTTCATCTCATTTTGCAAGTTCATTTTTGAAAGTTTATTTTATTTTATCATAATTTAACTATTTTTAGAAAACCGGAGAAACTGCGAGTTAATCCGAATGATGAGACCCATATCCATCTTGTCCGAGTGAAAAGCGACTTGGTGGCACCAATATCCATCATTATTATTAAAATTTCTAACTAAGGATCTAGAAAAGTGGCGATGCTTCAAAAAACGAAACTGATGAGAGAGAATGAAGTTAATTAAGCTGAGCATATGCTAATATTAACTTTTGTGCTATTTAGGGGTACTCAAAAAAATAGCTGGAATGAGAACACTTCAAACGAGCATTTTGTAATTATATGTCGTACCTCTAAGTCTTGTTAGCTTAGGATTTTCCACGCTTATTTGGTAAGTGATATCAATTCGAGTATTTCGTCCTCAATGTTGATTTGTGTATGTTCGTTTTCACAACGTCTTATTTTTTCGTGATAGACGATCAACAAGAACAAGAAGTAAGAACAATAATGTGTTTGACCTCGAGAAAAACACAATTTCTTGCACATTCTTTGTTGTGCTTTTCATCGTACCGGCTTTATCCGGAAAGTAGTTGTGTAAGGATTTTAAGTTTTACTAACGTTTATTTTATTTTAAAAGTTAGCTATCCTCTCTTATTTTCCATTTCCGGCTAGAATAAGCGCGAGTAGAATTGTTTATGCAAATAAGGTTACAAACTGTATAAGGATTTAAGATATGGTTTTCATCAGGGAGAGAGATAGAGAGACTTCTCGCTGCCTTACCAGGCGAGTGCTTTTCAGTCAGTTCATGTCTGCCTTTGACGCCAGAACTTAGTTCTCGCTGATATTTGAAGAAGTATTCTAGTTTTTTGCATTGCGCTCACTGCATACGTACTGTTAAAAGGCCAGTCTTCGCGTTACTACTGTCTGTAAAAAATCTTAGTTCTTATTTAGTTAAGTTAGTTTATTTCGTATAGACGTTTTAGACCATAAGTGTTGATCTCTGTGTCCCGAAGTGCGGGAATGGCTGTACACTGTGAGAAATAAAGGGCAAATTTAGCCCTTCTTATTTTTGTTTTATCTTTTACACACGCACGAACATAGTTTTGAGTAAGCTCCCTCCCTGTTCCTACTCAAGACTCCAGTTATGTTTCCAAAGGCAACTAGAAGGAAGAGTAGTCCTGACAGTTGGACTGATTTTTTTTTCCCTCGTCAAAACGTGAAGGAAGAAGACGATGTTACAGCGCTGTTTGGGTTGTGGGGGATGTTAGCTACCGGCGCACCAGTCGCAAGTCGTCTCCAAACCATCACGGAGTGCAGATCGAATTTAAGGTGAACCCCTTTCAAGGTGCCTTGTCATCTCCACAAAGAAAAGTTTGCTAGAGCAGCGTTACGCGCTGAAGTTTTGCGTCAAATTGGATAAAAACTACGAGTAAGACCCATGACACGATCAAGACTGGTTATGGGAGTGATGCCATGGATCGATCAAGTGTTTTTGAGAGGCACAATTTGTTTCGGGAGGGAAGAGAGCAAGTAGAAGATGAGCAACGGTGAGGACGCACTTCAACGGCAAAAAGTGACGAAAAACATTAAATAAAGTGAGAAATCTTTTGAGCTCTGACCGCTTCAGGCTCAGAAAACGAGTCGCGCGTATCCATCCAGCAAGCGCGGACCATCACAACGATGCGGCGAGCCACACTGCCTTTGCTGTCATGTACTGTACTTCCTGACTACTTCCTGACCAAATATGGCATCACACAGCTTCCTCAGCCACCTTACAGACCAGATGTCGCTCCTTCAGACTTTTCCTCTTTCTGGGACTGAAAAGGGTCACGAAAGTACGGCACCACGGCTCGGTCCAGGCCATTCAAGAAGCCATAACGAGGGAGCTGAATAGCATTCCATTTTCTGCTTTCCAATCAGTCTTCGGCGATTGGCAGAGTCACTGGAAATGCTGTGTTGATGCAGAAGGGGCATATTTTGAAAACTATCAAGTCGATGTGTCAAAATCGTGAATATATATATATATATATATATATTTTAAATTTCAGTCCGACTACTTTCCGGTCAAACCCTGTATATTGTTTCTATTTACCCGTATGTTTTTCTGGGAGTGAAACACCAGGTGAGAGATTTTTCTACGATTGAGCAAAGACGATGCTTTGAATAAATTTCGAAGGTACAAGTGGTTTTTCTAGACTTAAGATGGTGACTTCTCAAATGAAAATTTCTTCAACTTACTTGGACATCTATTGACGTTCCGAAAGGAGGAAATCATTGAGGCATAGGAACATGCTAATAATGAATGTCATTGAGAGACCATTCATTAAATTTCTGAAGAAACTGTTCCCATTCGATATTTTTTGGGGTAAGAACAACTAGCTGTGTCTCATTCACATTGCCAACCAAATCATCTTGTTTAATGTGACTTTTATTTTTATTTTGAAGGATTTAAAAAAAATAGCTCGCAATATGCAGTCTAGTGATATTGCGGATGATGTGCAGGAAAATGTATTGCTTATTTTGAAAAATATTCTGTGCCAAGAATTCCAAAGATGTATTAGTGCTGGTGAAGAACATACAGGGTGTTTATAAAGTCCCGGATCCATTTTGATGTTTAATAACTCATAGAATAATAAAGATAGATTAAAATTAATAACATAAATGGTTAGATAGACTCAAAAAGTTTCATGACCCTTGTCAATGAACTTCCACGTGTGTCCCCTTCGTCGCACGGAGAATATCAAGTCGATATTCAATTTCACGCCAGGTACCGGCAAGCATGTCGGCATCCACACAGGCTATTGCGGTTGTAATTCTGGCTTTTAGGTCATCAATGTTTGACACTCTCCTCCTGTAAACCTTGTCCTTTAAAAATCCCCTAAGGAAAAAGTCCAGCGGCGTTATATCAGGTGATCTGGGTGGCCAAGGAATTGGACCTCCTCGCCCAATCCATCTTCCTGTAAAATGCTCATTCAAAGAACTACGAACGATGGTACCCCAATGAGGTGGTGCACCATCTTGTTGCAAAAAGACATGTGGCTGAAGCTCTTCTTGTGGAAATACGAAGTTTTCCAACATGCCTAAGTATACGACTGATGAGACCGTCTTTTCTGTAAAAAGGAAAGGCCCAATGACTCGGTTGTGCATTAGTTCGCACCACACACTAACCATTGGGGAATCCTTATGTGCTTCACGGTATTCATGGGGGTTTTCAGATCCTCATATGCGCACATTATGGCGATTAACAACGCCAGAAACAAAAGAGAAGAAAATGCAATTAATAAGCAGACGATATTTAGAAAAGTACAGATATTTAGACTGGAAAATGAAATTATCTGAAATTAACCACACGCGCAGACGATATTTACAAAAGTAAAGATATTCAAACCTGAAATTGAAAATATATAAGTTATTCCATCAATAAATGCCATAAGTTTGTTTATATCTTCATTATTTTATGAGTTATTAAACATCAAAATGGGTCCGGGACTTTATAAACACCCTGTATACTTTACCCATCTTTACGCTGTATATTTTAGCACCTTCACTTTCAATGGGATTAAAATATATAGTGTAAAATATAATTGCTTCAAAATAATTCCAATTATTTTTGGCTACCAATATTATTATATTGTAGTCTGCGTATAATTAAATTTGTGGTCGCGAATTAGTAATTTTCTCGTGCAATGCTAATATCATGTTTTCTACAATAACACAAGGTGGAAATCTGGAGAAGGGGGAGAGCAAAGCAGCCCTTATATACGAATGAAATATGCTTAATATTGAAATTAAACAGGAAACGGTTAAACATGCATGTCTTTAAAATGTAACCTTTTCCATCATACTGTTGAAGGCAACTGGGAAACTTTCTCGCCTTTGAGTAATATATAACTATATTACGCCTTGATATAGTTATAATTTGGTTGATAGTGATTCGTTTAATTTTTGTGTTTGTACGTTTTGTCTGTGCTGTTGTTGATTTTAATACAGTAAACTATTTATAGTACTGGTTTATAGTATACTACATTTCTTTATTAAATAGTAATTCATGCTTGATATACACGTCAATTTGAACTGAAATAATTATCATATTTCAAGCTTTGTCAGGGGTGGGGGCGGAACGCTTTCATTTTTCAAGGACCAAGAACAAGTTATTTTGTTTTTTATATGTGCATCGAAGCGTAGAAGTTTATTGCGCAGTCTATGACCACTTTATATATAAATCATTGCAAATTCTAATAAAAGAACAAAATTTACCATTGCGCTTCCGTAGAACAGTTTGCTCCTGAAGAAGGAAAACCGTGCCTTGTGTCTTTTGAAATGAAATGAACGTGAAAAGAAGATTACATCTTCCTAGTTTTTAAAATCATAAATGTGTCGGAAAATGCAGAAGCAGAGAATCATTCCTTTAGTAATGGATATTCGGGACTTCAAGCGAACTTCCCTTTTACTGTTCTGTCTGTCCGTTGTGTTTTTTTTTTTTTGTGTCGTAGCAACAAGAAGTACAACAGATATAAAGAAAACTCTGTATTAAATAATAAATTATGAGACTTTTTAAGCTTCATTTGCAGTTTAACTTCCTAAGTGAGGTACGTTAGATTCATTAGTCTCTACAGGATTTTGTTTCATTAATGTATTATGGTTGTAATAATCTTTACTTTAAATCTTATTATGATCCCCTAACGTCTTATAATAAACTTTGTCCCATGATTTTATACGGATAATTTCTTCATAAATATCTTGATGGAGAAAAAAAAGGGTGGAACACTTTTCTTTCGCCTTCCTCAGACTCGAGAGCTTTCTCGTTTTCACGCTTGATTGCCATCGTCTTACTGAAAATAAGCTTCTCGTTTTCGCAAGCGTGACAAGAAGCGATAACAGCAGTTGCGGTCACAGCCAGAGTTAATGTTCTCGAATATTGCAGTAATGGACTCTTCTTGATCATCCTAATGACGCACGCATATAGTGTGACATCATGAAACAAAACTGCAAGCTTCTGCGTTATTGCAAACGAAGCACGTTGTATGCAAGAATAACTTATATCTCATTTTACATTAAGAGATTTTTTTTTTTCAGTTTCCTTTTTTTTACTATATTCTTATTCGTACAGAAATTGCAATTACGCATCGTTTGCCTTTGTTAAAATCATCATTTTCTTCGGAGGTTCAGATAAGAAAGAAGGGCTCAAGCCTCGGATTTCATTCTGTCGGTATTCTTGGTCAAAATTGAGAGATAGTTCAAGTCGTTCGAGGAAATACTGTGTAGAACATTAGGTTATTTCGAAGCAGGAGATATGAAAATTGAGCATTGCCCTCGCCCGGACTCGAAGCTCGCACCTCTCGAATACGCGCCGAGTGCGCTGGCCATTACCCTACGAAGGCATGCTAAAAAGGCGGGAGAATTACCCTATATACTCCCCTTTTTAAAGGGCGACTGGGGATTAGGGGCCCAATCGCTAAATCCTGGTGGTGGAGATTCATCATCCGCCACCTTTTTTAGTTCATGCGCCAGTGTAGAGTCATTAGGAGTTTTTGATGCTGGAGAAGTTAAAAATGAACAATGCCCTCGCCGGGACTCGAATCTCGGAACTCTGGAATACGCGCCGTGTGTGCTGACCATTACACCACGAAGGCATGCTAAGCAGGCAAGAGAAATACCTTACATCAGAATTCACTTTCGATCAAAGAAGAATGTTTTACTTATTTATGTCTTTTGAGTATGTACAATAAAAAATTTTAAAATATATATTAAAATTTCCAAGATTCGGTAAAAGTGTTTATTTTTCTATCGTTTTTCTGTCTTGGAATTAAACTTCTAGGCAGTGTTTGCAAACCAGTTGGTTTTAATATTACATATACCAGGCTTAATTTCTAAAATTAGAAGTGTCGGAGTCTTAGGAAGGTTACAATAAAGAGCAAAAAGAATAAATGAAATGACTAATATAATAAAGTCGTAAATAATTGAAAAAATTAAATAATTAATTATTAAAATAATAAATCATTAGAATAAGCAAATGATTGAAATTTCACAAAATGTAAATAGACAGAAATATAATAAGTTATTAAATAAACGGCGAATAATAAAGTAAAGTAGTGGATCCTAATTTATTTGGTGTTCCAGCTGAGAACTTGTCTCCGGTTGAATTAAAGATTTGAATACGATGGAGGGATTTTTCTTTTTTCGGAACATCAGTGAACAACGTTAGAATGGTTAGAGCGTCACTAATAAGACTACAGGGATTAAGGATATTGTATAGGCATGAAAACAAGAACAGAAGATTCCAAGATTTTCTGACACGATCTCCTGTCAATAGAATTCTAGCTGCCAAGCGGAATGAGACATGGGAGCAAACTCTCTCCGAATCCGAGTTTAGCTGCGAACACTGTAACAAGTAAGAATTTTCATCGCTCGTCTTTGGTTACATCGTTCCAAAACGTCTGTAGGTACTCTTTTCCGCTGGAAGACACTAGTGTTGGAAGAATTTACCCATTGTCATTGTACTTTCTGGAGAATATGCTTCTGACATGTTGGTAGGAGCTTTTCTTTTTTTTAGAAATCTTGACCTCCGTTCAAGGGTTTTTTACCCTAAGGCTAGAGAGGCATGCATTTACAAGATAAAATCGATTTTTAATATAGAAATAAAATTCCGTCTGAAATTCTTTTCGAGTTAGATTTAAAAAAAGTGCCTAAAAAAAGTGCCGGAGTCTTCTTATTTAGGGCTTCGGCTAGAATTATGATTTATCCCGAAAACTACGAAGTACCGGAGCTTCTGGTGGACTCAGGTGCAGTTGAACTCTTGACAGATACAGAAAATCTCACAGCAGCCAGCCGGTTGTTGCCATCATTGATTGCTAACTTTCCTTTATGAAGAACAAACATCGGAAGGACATTGAATGTGGCATAATATTGGATACATCTTTCTTGCATCGTGTAGTGTCTAGTTACTTAATTTTCAGAATGACAGCTGAAATAGGTGCAGGAACCAGACAGTAGAAGGGCTAAAAGAACCCTTTATTTAACTCTTTAAAATTCGCAATGCGTCGACTTAACGCTAACAGACTACGCCTCGCTCGGGCGGTAACTCAACTAGCAAGAATTAAAATTCAAAGATATTAACACAACAGTAGACTTTTTCCCAAGGCTCAGATAATCCTGTTACCTAAAACCGCGTCGAAGTCTAGTAGCAGCAAAGTAAAAGCAGTTACGCCACTCTAACCAGCAATAAATGCAGAAACAGAAGCTCACGCTACAAGGGTACAGTGCTTGTTCACTCTTTTCTTTTCCATTTAGAGCTTAGTATTTAAACCTTTACTCCTAATAGTAGACTTTGTATTCCTTCACGCGCGCTACCAAATTTATATATTCTGGTACTGACAATTAGGGGAATGAAGGCTTATAGGAAAGAAAGCATAAACTGGTTAATGAAAATAAATATAAATCCCTACAATCGGACACATCTTTCTTGGATTCTAAGTTTCATAAATACCTTCAATATTAGCAGCCATCGATGCTACTATCGCTGTTATGTTATGTTGATATGATTTGATTCGTGGCTCTAAATTTAATTCCCTAGTTTCAACCAAATCTTTCCAAGACATAGCAACAGCCAACGTATGTCACCAGAATTTAAAAAAAAAAAAAAAAAAAAAAAAACCAGCATAAGTGTCCCAGCATAATGGTGCCGGCAATTTTCTGGAAATCGGATATAATTCAGAAACACAGAAGGAATCATGATAGTATTCTGGCATAAAGGTGTGCTCACCATTATTTACATCAGTTTCTAATTTATAAAAAGCTGTTTTCTCAATGCTGCGGGCATCTTTGTATCGAGGCACATAGTTCAGTGAAAATTGTACATTTAAAGCGGCGGCTTGGAATATAGATGACTGCATTTTTATGAAGGCTACTTTTTAGAAATTTAAAATTGATTTTCATAAGGGTGCGGGAGAACCTTAATGCTGGAGTACTCTCATGAAAGTTTCTGTTTTTTCAAACAGTAGCCGACTTACATACAGATGTCGGTACCGTTATGAAGGCGTTCTGGATAAACTATTAGTCTTGCATAAATTTCTTCATGCTCTTGCTGGTGGAACTTTCAAATTTAATGAAGAGACTTTTTTAATTTGTTGAATACGGAGACTAATTTACAAGACGCAAACAAAATTTATTTCAATTAAAAACAGTGGCATTCACGTAGGAAATCGTAGGCGGAGTGCTGCGGAGGATTTTTTTTTTTTTTTTTTTTTTTTTTTTTTTTTTTTTTTTTCCCCTACGCTCCCGTCTGGTGAAAAATCTTTCTGTTCATAAATCAACTTACCAGCTCGAAGGCGGTGATCAGTCACGTCTGATGCCGGTAAATTCTGTTATATCCTTCATTTAGCGTTGTATCGCCGCGAAGCTGTCTTAGTTAGCTTCTAAACATATCTCGTTGATTGTAGTTGCAGCGACCTCCTGCAGAAACTAATTACGACTGCTCTCGAGGCCTAGTGAAGTTAGAGGGAGGCGCGGCTCTGTCTTGCTAATTCCCTGCTACGTGATTAGAGTCAAACAGGTCGAGGGATTTCGTAAATTAAATCGAACTCTGAATCAACGTCCGGAGATTTGAAGCCCGTTTTCGCCGTTTCTGCGATTGCTTGCCCGACATGTGTTCGGGAATTGAAGATGGCGGCTTACATGTCTTGATCAAATATGGTAAAAGTGCAGATTGCTGGAAATCTGCTTTATATTCTTTATAACACAGGCACTGATACACGCAGGATCTCGGGAGATTGAATGTTCAGGCCGAGGCTGTTGTTTTGTTGAATTAATTCTGCTCCTTTTGACCAGACAGAGGTAGTCCACAAAGATATCCATAGTTCTTCCGCAGACACACACGAGAAGAGTGGTGTATCACCAGAGAACTTAGGTTCCAGACCTTACCCCTAATCGAACAATTATACATTTCGAATCCATTCTAAAATTAACGAGAAAATTATCAATAAGTAATATATATTTAAGATATAACAAAATACGATAGCTGCTTTAAGAATAATTGGCGATCTGAAAATTAACATTATACATTTAGTATTCTCTTCCCCCCCAAAAATTCGTTTGTTCAACCAAATTCGACATCTTTCCATGTTACGTAACGCTTAATGCAGATACCTCTTACCCAATCAAAATAATCGTAAACCAAAACTTTTTTTAACTCGAACTGAAACTCTTGACTCCCTCCCTTCTTCCTCTGAATTGCTGCGTCTCTTTTTGCTTACGCTTTCCTCTTGGCAAGACGCTCCTCATCCACGCTGCTGCTTACTTGCCTACGATGACGTCATACTTTAAACACTTACTTTTTTCCGTATACATCACTGTTATTAATTTTGAAAAGTGTATTTGTAATAACAATTGTATAATAGACTCATATCTATGTCTTGGAAGGCCTTGTTTGCCAATGTATCTTTTGCTTTGAAAAATAAATGCTTGGAGACAGAGGCTATAATCCATGTGAGGCAGACGATTTAGTCAGCCAGGAAATGGAGCCTCTGTTCTCTGGTACACCTGTATTCAACTATGATTGAAAAATAGCTTATCTACAGAAAGATGATCTAATGTGAATTATCTATATATATATAAAGAAGAAAGTCTGTTGGTTTGTCCTCTAATAACTCAGTCACTACTACAGCTATCGTCACCAAACTTTCTACAGTTGTTTCCTGGGTCCTCGAAAATGTCGACGTTCACTTTTTCCCGAAAAAAGTTGCTAAAATCAGAGATATTAATTAAAAACTCGGAAAAACGATCATTTTCGTCCCCATTTTTCCGAGTGGGAACAGCATCGCAAACTAGAGATGAAAATCTACTCTATTTCGAGAAGCGTTGCCACTGTTCGCTTTCAAATCGTAGAGTTTGTTAATAAAAAAGTTCCAAGTTTAAGATGAAATAAAAATAGCATTGCGAAACATTAAATACATTATTCGCGATTCCATAAATTCGTGGGAAGCCATTTCGACCATTCCCATCTTCGTACGACTTTAATCAGCCGAAATATTAATTAAAAACTCTGAAAGCGCTGATTTTCGCGTTCATTTATCCGAATGGCAACAGTCTGGCGCGTTAGCTATAAAAATATTTATTTCGAAAAGTTTTGCTACTGTTCGCTTTTGAAATTGTGAAGTTTGTTAATTAAATATTTCTAAGTTTTACAAAATCTAAATATATAAAGAAGAATGTCTATTTGTGTGTTTGTTTGTTCGCATTATTGATTTCTAATTAATTATGATAAATTTTTTGCCGCATTTAATCGACTAAAATTGAATATAGGGGAAATATTGGACGGAACTTGAGCTTTTACGACCATTTGATTAGAAAGACGAAAATCATTAAAAACTGCGTGCCATTGTTGCTGATATAATGAGAGAGAATTAGCTCATTTTTTTTTTTTTTATGTGGGTTCCATATCGCATCAGACTGAAAAATGTACGACTATGAATCGTATTTTTTGCACCGTTATTAGAGAAGGATTACGGCGGTATCGTTCTCTCTGTTGTTAGATGCATTGCTCTGTATTGTTGCATTATACGGGTTCGTGGATTTGAGAGTATCCGATGAAAACACGATGCAGAACAATAAAAAAGCACAATTTATTTACAAGAATCACTATTTATAGCACAGTTCCAAAATTACCTGTAAAAGCGTCGAAAATCTACAATAAATACGCTGAAACGATCAGCAACACAGCTTCAGGCTGTAACTGTAAAGGTAGCTTCACGGCAACACTAAAGTTATAATAAACACCGTGGAACAATCACCAATACACTGTCAAGCTATACTGTAAAGGTAGCTTCACGGCAAAGCACTATCTCGATCGCTTTCCGTTCACCAAAACTCTCGCGTAGCAGCTATTCTCACAACTAATCACTCTGCTCGCAACACTTCACAATACTTCACAATTTCGCAACTACAACTACTCTCAGAACACACGTTTCGAGAAATATCTGGACAGAAAGTTATTCTAGAAGCTTCCCGATTAGACCATGGGATATCGCCGATTTGGTCACCAAATGGGCGATAAAGTCGTCAATCTGGCAACCCTCCCATACACTATTTTATGGCAACCCTAGTGCTATGCCGGAAAGCTTACATACAGGCGCAACCGCCGAATGTTTCGCAACAGTATGTAATTTAACTGGCATCGGGTACTTCCGCTAGTCCTGTATAAAATTATGTTTCAAAACGACCACGCCTGGAAGTTTTTGGTTTATCATTTCATTCTTCCAACTACGCATTAAAGTGTCTTCGCATGCCAGAAATTAAAATACCGTATTCCTTTATCTATGCATTAAAACATGATATACCCAACAAGATGACTTTGAGAAAGCTGCAAAGGATTGACGATGGTTCCGGTAACAAGAGCTGCGTAGACTTTTTACCTGACCTGTCCCATGCACAACGTGAATATGAGTTTTTCTTAGAAGCTCTTCCTAGAAATAAGTAGTTTTTGCATATAGATGTTTTGAGTGGGAAGAAAAAAAATAAGTCTTTGAAGAAAGTAATTTAGCAACGAATAATAAACTATATATTTCATCAACAATCTTTGGGAACCGCTGCTGTAAACGAACAAATGACAACTAATATGAAATTTGCAAAATCACACAGAATTCAACCATATTTTAGTGTTGGTTTTATATTATATTCAAAAAATAAATAAATAAATAAAAAACAACAAAAAAAATAATAAAAAATTCTGAAAGCTTTCTTGTTTTATATTACGCCCGAAAGGACGTTTTTTAACGTTTTGTGTATTACCTTTATTTATTAAATATCATGTTCTTCGCACTCAAACCATAAAATTCAGTTAAAGAACAGTATCGCAAAATAATTTTAAACTGAGCATATTTTTAGAACTTTCTATACACAGGCTCACGCGCTGGAGATAAAAATGTTTTTCTGTACAACGTTGCCATGGCTCGCTTTGAAATCCTTGAGTTTGTTCATAAAAAAATCGTTAAAGTTTTACAAAATATGAAATCGATAATAAAACAAATTCCAAATTTCAAATTTGAGCTTTCAGATGCCCATATTCGCAGCAAGATTATGTTATTCAAAATTGGATGGCTCTAGGTACCGTTGTTTTATCACAAGGCGAGAAACATGCATACATTTATGCAGATTCTTCATTATTTAATTTCTTTAAGTATAATACAGGGTTGTAATATTTGGGGGCAACATTTCGAAAAGTGATTCAGAATTTTATAAAGTTTTCGACGCAAAATGCCAAAAGGAAATTAATAGCCCTTTGGGCTAAAAACTCTAATTCGAAAGATGACTGATTTGAATCCCTGATTTTTAGGAAGCCTGCAAAATATTTTTGGTGTTTCTGGAGGAGAGGCCTACAATTTTCCTCGAACTTCCTTAATTTGAAGTTGAATGTTGCCTAATTTTAAATCTTAGCAAAAAATCGGGTTTGATGATAACTTGTTAGTTCGTAAAAGCTTAAAATACTCATTAAAATGAATATTATTTATGTCCTTCCCCGGATTTGAATAATATATGTATTTATTTCCTACATTTGTCCCTAATCTCTTCCTGTTCTTTTGTGTTGAAAAGCTAAATGTATTCATCTTTCCTTAGCCCCCATCTTTCTGTTCAGTTATATATTTAAGGGTGTGGGAACTTCCGTCGTATTTTATTCCATTTCCTGGGATTTTTTTTTAAACATTTTCTCCTCCAAATTTTTCGAATACCTAACGGTTTCTCCCATTCCTTGGCCTGCTGTGGGAGAGATAATTGTTTCACGCGTGGACGACTTCCACGCCCGTAGGGTTGCTCGAATCACACATGGTAGGGTTTCCTGCGTTCAATACAAACTGCGCCAGACCAGGTGATTGGATTTTAAGATTTTTTATTTATAACACCAGTTAGATAAAATAGCATGTTTTGAAAAATGTTATTAAGTAGTACACATGAAATTGCTTTTAAATGGTTCGTTATGTTATGCTTGTGAGAATTACATTTTTATATTAGGACAGTTAAATGAAACGAAAGATCTTTCTCATTCACTGTAAAATAGCAACAGCTTATATCTTAGTATAACAAAAGTTGCTAAGTGGGGGGGAAAAATAACACCTTTCTGAGGAATTATGAAGGATATCTTGCTTAACATCTGAGCTTCGCTAAATTTTTGAAACTTCAAGTCTTTGAACAGTAGCGATACATCGCCAAATTTGGCGACTCTTTTCTTTTATTCTGCTATTAGTTTGTTTCACCTGCCCATGAGTATAGCTTTCACTGTGTGCCAGCACGTGCGATTCCCATTTGAGTAGAAAAGCTACAAAAAGTCACGTTCACCTTCTTCTGCGTGGAGATTACTCATGTTTAGGTTGTTACACTTTTATCCCCCCCCCGGGTTAGAGAAACATTTACTCGTTCGCAACGTAAATATAAAATAAAAACAATCGAAAGCTGATTTAAAAAAAAAATTTTTTACACAGTACTTACTAGCTTTTTTAAAATAAAAATAATTAAAAAAAATAATTTTTACTCAGTACTCAGAAGCTAATAAGTACGCGGGAATTCTAAAGTTTGGCAGTTTTTAGGAATGGTTCTGAACTGTAGATGAACAGGAAAAGCAGAAGTTACTATATTTCTCCTCTTGAGCAAAAATAAATAATACTCACTGGTTGCTAACTAACTATATGTATAAATATATTTTAAAGTTTGATTACATTTTTAGAAACAAATATATTAACAATTGAAATTTATATGTTGTTTGAGAATTTTGTGATTAGTTTATTAAGTTTATATTTTTAATGCAGACGATAACAATTTCGCCTGCATTAAAAATAGAAACTTTATATGAGAGTTAAAGAAATTCTGTAACATATGTGTAGCATAAAGATCGCCTTTTGATTATTATATTATCGATATAAAGGAACCAGGGGCAGAAATTTTTTCTTATTATACATGGATAAATTATTATTAGTCCAAAGGGGACTTTGTCCCTGAAGGACTATTGTTTTCGTTTTGTGATTTTGCGTCGAAGCACTGAGTATCCGTTTCGCTTTTCAGATTGTTGCCACCAAATATTATCATCCTGTATTATATTTGAAGAAATTAAATAATGAAGAATTTGCATAAATGTATATATGTTTCTAGCATTGTGATAAAACAACGGTACGTAGAGCCATCCAATTTTGAATGACGTAATTCTGCTGCGAATATGGGCATCTGGATGTTCAAATTTGGAATTTATTTTATTATCGATTTCATATTTTGTAAAACTTTAAGGAATTTTTGATTAAGAAACTCAAGGATTTCAAAGCGGGGAATGGCAGCGTTGTACATAAAAAACATTTTTATCTCCAGCGTTGAGACTATGTATTGGAAATTATAAAAATATACTTAATATAAAATTATTTTGGAATATTTTTCTTATTTCTGGTGAATCTTATGGTTTAAGTGCGAAGAACATGATATTTAATAAGTAAAGGTAGCACACAAAACGTTAAAAAAACGCCCCTTTCGACGTAATTTAAAATCTGAAAACTTTCAGATATTTTTAGTTTAATTTTTTTTAATTAACGTATGTTTAACATTAGAAGGGATGTTAAAGACTATAGGGCATTAGCGTATGTTGGGATCAACACTGCATTTGATTTATACTGTATTTTGTTGCATTTTTTAAAAAATTATTGTCTATTGAAAATAATTTATTTATATATGTGTAAACGGATTCTGTTGCTGAAAAATCACCTGTCTTTGTATATGCCAGGTTTTACTGATGAATATTTTTTCATAACGCTAGATATGAATAATTTGTAATTTCTAGACATCATGATTTTAACATTCTCTGATTCAAAAGATCGTATAATGTTAACGCTATTCACAAATGTTTACCAGTTATCGAATCAGGGCGAACATTATTCATTGTCATGTATAATTCCGTCGGGGATTATAAATTAAACATACAAAAGGAAATACACGGGGGAAAAAAAGAACAAACAAACTCATTACTTCTTGATGCCATAAATTCTAGATTATTCGTGTTTGTTGAAGCTATGCATAATGCACGACAAAACAGAGCGTTATCCCTTACAAATTCCATCCTGCCATAATGGCCGAAATCGGTCTGATCGCTTCAGAATTCTTAATGAGCAAAATACGCCTTCCTGACCATCATTTGGCCCTAATTCAGTTTTCGTGTAGTGTCCCCAATCAAAATGGCGGCTTTGGACCTCTCAGATTGCAGGGTAGCCTCAAAATGCGTTTGTATGATTAATGAAAACCAAAATTAATATTTATAAGCGCCGTCGGAAACTGACGTACTGTCGTGAGGATCGAAGCAGCAGCAGTAGTAGTACTTTTTTTTCTTTTCTACCTCAGTGGCGTTATTTTAATCGCGGGACTAATCTCGTGGAAGCAGTGACGTTGCTATGGGGTTTATTAATCCAAACAAAACATTATTTTTTTAGCTTTGTTTTTACTACTACGAGATTGTAGAAAATTGGTACCGTCCAGGGAGTAGTTTCTCATCTTGGCTTTCTTTCATGCTTATAATTGACTTTAATCTTTTAAGAAAAGTAGTTTCTATTCGTTGTACTTTCAAAATTGCCCTAAATCGCTTTACTACAGTGAATACAAAGCAGTCTGTAACGGTATTCCATAGTCCGCTAAGGTGTCAGTAGTGCAAAACTATTAGAACTATATGAAGATTTTTATGAGTAAGTGTTTTTAATACTTAGAATGCCTTGTGATTATAGATAATATGGGAATGGATCAGAAATTATCAGAATTATGGCAGTTTATGTGAGCATTTAGTATCATTAATTCATCACGGATAGAGACTGACAAAAGATCTGACATAGCATATCCACTGACTGAGCTTTTGCCTCGCTGATCTTTGTGAAGTATCCTTACCAATTCAGCTCTATAAACACTTAACAGAGTGGACACTGATATTCAAATGTGGCTGCAGTATCTTGTAGCTTTAGAAATATCTGCAATAATTTCGAAAACTGATGTAACTGCGTGCTGTGATAGTTACTGAAGAATATTGCTATAGGTGAAATGTCATCTAATAAGAAAAGAACTGTTGTAACTGAAAAATTTAACACCACATGGGAAACATTGGTTAAATTCTTACGGCTACAACGGTATACCTTCATCGCTGCTTAAAATATCTTGGGTATGATTATTGATTACAATCTTAGCTGGCTGTCATCTTAATGTATTTAAGCAATAAAGCAACAGCAACTCATAAGTTTCTCTGACTTACAACTAAGTTTTGGGAACTTCTTGCAATTTTATATGCGACTAGTGCAATTCGGTGACAGTAAATATTACTACGAAATGTTTAGCAGCGATGGGATGGCTTCCCCGCAAAGCGGCGTCAGGGTTACCACAAAGTGGCAAGGAAAGGCAAGGTTGCCAGATCTGATGCGAAATCGCCCATTTGGCGACATGTCAGAAACGGAGCGAGAACATTCTAGAGCTAATTCTTACCGGTTTTGCCGGGAATGTTCCCGAAGGCAGGTCAAAAGCTATACATATCCTGCCTGTGCGCGGAGTAGGAGAATATCGAGAGTATGTTGAGTTCAGAGATTAGCTCGATAGCGACCGAGTCTTAAGCTGCTTTGCTGTGAATACTCATTTCTGTCTTCACTGTTATAGCCTGATAGCTGATTGTTTTAGCGTGTTTGTACTACTTTTCGACGACTGTAAACGTTTCTTTGGAACCCTCGTGTTTAATACTGACGAATAAATTGTGTTTTGATTCTTCATCAAGTGTTGTCATCAATCACTCTAAATCCACGAACCCGTAGAACGCAACAATATTGTTTTATGCCATGCGGCGTAAGCTTTGCCTCACGTGTTCACGTGACTGAAACACTTCTAAGCATAAATGGCTTTTTGCCGTATTTGTAACCAGATTAAAATCATTCCGATGCAAGTCTGCTTGCATCGATATTGCTAATCCATCTCATAGGTTTGGAAAGGTCTACTGCTCGTAGAGTTCTAAAGCTCCGACAAAATGAACACCTCGCATTCATATTAAATATAAGCAAGGATCGCAAGAAGTAAATTTTAATAAATATGTACCGTTATCTTGCCACTAAAGAAGAAAAAACATTAACCAAAATATGAAGTTTTCCAGTCAAAAAAATTTCTAAAATATCAGCTAGTGGATCTCGACAAATATGTGCATGTGAAAAAAAGAATAGCCTTTAGTTTCTGTTTTTATTTCCTTTCGTGAGTAATACCATATTCCCTAAATCCGATTTACATCACGTCTTCCGAATTTATCTTATACCTAAAATTTGCGACATAGCATATTATTTCTTTATTTGTACCCTAAAATGCAATTTCCAACATCTGATATTGCTCGATTTTTCTCGCGATTATCTGTTAAGAAAATGCTGCTTCATTAAAGAACTGCTATCGCTAGGCGTGTGTGCGTAGATTTGTCTGAAAACATATTTCAATTCTCCATTCAACCATTAAACGCAATTGGAAGTCATCTTGCGCACATCAGCCAATAAGCACAAAGCGAGATTGAAGCTGTTCTTTGCGTATCTGTCTTCGCTATACGGCGTGAGTTACATGAGCTTTGAGAGCGTTTTAAACGTTTTGATACATAGTGGAGTTTAATTTGACAACTGAATATAGTGAACTAACTATCTAAGTCCAATATAAGCAGACTTAAATTTCTTTATTGCAATTTGCGAGAGGATTTTCAGCATTATTACAAAAATAAGGACAAAGTTTGAATCTACTGACACACTGGAATAAGTTTTATTAGCAAAAACAGACTTTTGTGTTGGCAATAACTATGAACAAACTTATGCAGGTTCTTTCTTACAGAAAGCAAAATCTGCCACTATTGTCAATGTGTAACTTGTGTCCAATTTCCCTTAAAATGTCCTCCATGAAAGCATTCCTCTCCTTAGGCAGATAACTCTCGAGTGCTTTGCTATTTAAATAAACTCCAAGCCGCTATTGTCAACAACTAAATGAAAATTGATTAAAGTATTCTTCTATAAAAAGGTAATTATTATTATTTTCTTTTCATATATGAGTAATGTCGTGGTATTCAAGAATTAATATTTGTACTTTCAAATATTAAATATTTTATTATTAAAAATTCATCATTTCGTTTAAGAATTTGTAGAGTCATTAGGAATTTTTTTTGAAGCAGGAGACATGAAAAATGTACAATGCCTTCGTCGGGATTCGAACATGGACTTCTCGAATACGCGCCGAGTGTACTACCGTTACGCCACGAAGGCATGCAGAGAGGAGGGAGAAAATACACCCTTTTAAAGGTCGACTGGGGACTAGGGTACCGAATCGTTAAATCCTGGTCGTGAAGAATCATCATCCATTATCTTTTTTTAGTTCGGGCGTCACTGTAGAATCATTAGGATTTTTTTCGATGTCAGGGAACTGAAGAAATGAGCAAGGCCTTCGCCCTGACTCGAGACTGGACCTCTCACATACGCGTCGAGTGTGCTAACTATTACACCGCGAAGGCATGCAGAAATGAGGGAGAAAATAATTATATATTAAAAAAATAAATTAATGAATAAAAAAAAATTATTGCCGAGAAAAATCCTTCCTGTTTCGTTTTTGAGTTTGATAGGCTATCAGGTATGCTATTAACATTTATCAAATAGAACTAAATGCAACCACTTCATCACTAATTTAGCACTATCAGATCTCAAGTTAGAAATGAGAAGACGAAACACTTTCTGCATTACTATGTACAGTTATGGAATCGAGCATTTAAGCTACATGTTGAAACAACTCAGTACACTTACTGGTAAAAAGAATAAATATTTAAGAATAATGTAACGTAGGGTTCAACTGAAACAGGTTATAGCCTATGTTGCAACATTGGAAATGTACAGACTGACTAGCTGGCAGTAGATCAAGCATTTGTATTTGTGTTTAGCCTGTAACGTATTTTGTAGTTTTTATCGAAATAACAGATGAACTTCTTAGTAAATCATGAACTTTATTCTCAATTCACGAAGATAGATAATTTAAATACAATTTCTAAATGTTACAACTTTACACTTCAGCGTATTATTATAGTTTCTTCCTGTATCAATTTTTCATACATCAACTACTCATAAAACTTTTCAGAATAATCATTTTTAAACATTTCTATCGTTGCTCAGCAACGGTTGCACGAAACAAATGTGGCGTTGCCACGCCAATAGTAAGGATAATAAATGTAATTATTTTTAATTAATAAAATATTACAAGCCCAACAGCGGTCGAGCGGTAAAGTCACTGAACACTGGTAGTTCGGTCCGCAGTTCGAGTATATTTTTATCATGAAAGCTTTAGTAAAGTTGCTGAGGTGCTTAAGGTGTTTTAATGTGTTTAATTCTTATATAAATCTGTTTTATTAAAATTTGGTAGTAAAAGAGAGATTTTAAGACAAATTCCGTAAAACAAGAATATTGTATCGAGTGTTGGATATTATTATTTTCTGAGAAATCATCTGTCCAATGAGAAGAAGTCGGTGCGCGTTTTGATCCACTGTTCGAATTTCTAATATCATCAGTCAGTCCGCTGTTTCTATTTCTGTCTTTTGAAATTCGAGTAAGGATCCAAGAGAAGATATTTCGTTGCACAATCGTATTTCATCGAGTGACCTTTAAAAATATTATCTGTCTATTGCATTGCCCTCACGTTGAAAAATAGTCTTCGTCGGATTTGTTGAGAAATAAATTCCAAGTTTCCTTCATTTGATCTCAAATTCCTGTAGAGCTTTAACTCAATAATCGGGATTTCCTCATTTCATTTTTCTCTCCAGAGATTTTTTTTCCCTTCTTCCAACCCCCCACTGATTCTCTCTGATGTATTGTGAAGTCCGAGTGACCGAACGCAGAGAAGAAATTGGGGGGGGGGGAGATAAATCGAGGGGGATTAATGATAAAAATCTAAACGAATAACTTTCCAATACCGAGTCGGAGGCTACATTCTCCGTTTTTGGTCACACGTTGGAGAGCAACTATTACGCCATAGTTATGAGTGATGCCACTGACACTTAATATACCTGTCACAAAATCTTTTTTTTCAGTTTTGTTCATATTTGCTTAGGATAGTTTTGGATATTAACAGTTTGAAATATGAAATTTTCGTGTAGAATTTGTTTCCTTTTTCTGTCAACTTGTTTAATATTCGCAAAATAAAGTCTTTAAAAAAAGAATTTTATACATTTTTAAAAAAAAAATTATTTTTTAATATGCTTCGTAATATTAACAGACATTTTCTGTCCTATTAGCATATAGGCAAGTAATTATATATGGTAACATATGTGCAGACTATCTCATTTGGAAGTCTGTGGCAAACTGGTTCGTATTTACATCATGGAATGGAAAATCTGTAAAGGAAGAAATTCTGAGAAACAATTAGCATGTTTCGTGGCAGACAACTACCTTTTTTTTTTAATGGTTAGGTTATTTCGTTGTGATAAGGTAGGTAAAGGATTTCTTGATGGAGAACATTCTAAGCCAAATTAACACTTGCTCACGTTATACATCGCGAAGCCCATGATAACGTCATGGCATTCAAACCACGAGAAATGCATCCGGGGTAAAATATTTTGGGTTCGTTGGTTTTGCCTGTTTGGCTGCTGGTGGACTTTTTTATTACTCATTGGTAGCTTGGGCTATTAATGGTTTGTTTTCAACTTAGCAAAATCCGTCGACAATGTTTCGTGTCCATTATTAGCCGAGCAGTTAAATTCACTCAGCCATATTAATTTCATCCTGAATACGACTGCTATTGAAAAGCCTTATCCAGGCGTATAAACTTCCCTAGTCTATTTTTTCCCTATATGCGAGGGAAGTTTAATCTTTCAGAAAAATCTGCCCGATGATTTGCCTTTTAAAACACGTAAACGTCATGTATTTGGTCATTATCCTATCTGTGTGATTTATTTTTTTTTAAATATGAGCACAATAAGTTCATTATACACCGAAGAGACATTACATTATGACCACCCTGCTAATAACATGTAGGATTACCTTTAGCCCTCAAAACTGCCAGCACCCGGCCTGCCATTAACTCCACAAAATGCTGATACGTAGTCTGAGGCATTTGGTAACAAGCGCTCACCAACTGGTCCTGCAATTCCCCCACATTGCGAGGGGTTAGCATGGCAACACGAATTTGGTTTTCCAGGTGGGACCACAAATGCTCTATTTGATTAATGTCAGGTGAATTTGGAGGCTGAGACATTAATGTCAGGTGAATTTGAAAGTCACTGGAATGTCCTCTAACCGCTCCCTGACGATTCGACCCTTATGACATGGTGCATTATCCTGTTGGTAAACACCATCCCCCCGCCGGAAATACTGTTGTCATGAATGGGTGAACCTGGTCTGCAGCGATGTTCACGTAGCGCACAGACATCAGGGAATGTTCTATGGGGATTATGGGTCCTAATGTGCTCCATGAAAGCATTGCCCACACCATAATATCTCCGCCACCGGCTTGTCTCCGTCCAACTGTACATCCGGGAGCCAGGGTTTCGTTTCGTATAAGAGGATCATCCAGAAAAGACCGTTTAGTTATAAAAAATGAAAAACACAATATTTATTAGGAAAAAAAACATTTCTGTTACATACCTAAAGCTTCTCCCACTTTTCCACATAATCTTCACTATCATTTAAACATTTGTCGTATCTGTTCACGAGACTTTTCTGCCGCCAGTTCATTAAGCCACGTGGTCACTGCTTTCTTGAACTCTTCAACACTTCCAACACTTCTTCGCGTTTACCGCCCAGAAACTCTTTCCGCTTATGCAAAAGGTGGAAATCGCTAGGAGCAAGGTCCAGACTATAGACAAGGTCCGGACTAAACTTCCCATCCGAATTCATCCAGCAATTCTTGAGGTGGAGCAGCAGTGTGAGGGCGGGCATTGTCATGAATAAGTACAGTCCAGAAAGCATTCTTCGCCTCCTGTTTTGGATGGCTAGCCATAGTTTTAGATCGTACAATAAGGATTTGCATTGATCGTAGTGCCTTTTGCATGAAATCCACCAAAACAACACCTTTACGATCCCCAAAACGGTTGCCAATCTGTAAGTTGGTTTACTTGGTGGTTCTTTTGAGCAGGGAATAGAGCTTATTGCCGACAATCGTTAATGAATAGAATAATTTTATTGCCTTGAACCAGTAGGCTCTTTTAAGGGGAGAGGGAGGAACAACTAAGGTGGATGCATATTTTACGACATTCGAGTAATTCTCACTGTTGTTATTTATTTTCACTTCCATGTTGCAATATTACTGAAGAAGCATATTTAGCGAATAATTTAACCCATATATCTAACGGATCAAAATATGAAATTATTGGGCAATGATCTACTTTTCTATCTGTCGATAAATAATCGATTTTTTAAGGCTGTTATACATCAACCGATCTCTTTACCATTCATTAGCTAATCAAGACCTGTCTCATCTTTGGAATAATGTTTAAATTGCTAGATCTCTGAAATAGCATAATATGATTCGACTTGTATTGCTGATTGGCATGAACTTCCTGTCGCATCTAGAAACTGTTTGAATAAATATGTGTCACATTCAACTGGGATAAGTATTGGATGGTAATTGGCATTTATCCCATCTTATCTAAATTTTTCATTTCCCAGAAGTTGTCAAGAAGGTTTTGCTATTTTCTAACATGGGGCTTTTCGTGTAAACGATCTTTATTTCAGTAAACCATTTATTTCCTGTTGACGAGAGGGCATTTACAGAATTACATTTTCCTGATCAAACAGAAATGTTCTTTCGAGACCAATAGAAAGTATGCTTCCTTTCAGGATCTAGATACTAAAAGGAAACATATCCGCTAATACCTACAAGATAGCTTTGCTTGAAGTAGCCATTTTGAAGCTAATATTGCAGACAAACAATAGCAACCAGAAGCACGTCAAGTACTTTGCCCCTCGAAGTAATGCGAGTGGACAAAGATGGCGAATGTTTTTTTGACTAGGCAGTTTTTTGAACAAGCTTAAACGACAAAAGCAATTGAAAACTCATTTTTGGAATCCATTGGAAAGCAGCTCAACACGCCGACAACACCAACAACAGAAATGTACCTCCAGGAGGACAGGAAAAACGGGAAGGGGACCACAAAAAGAAAAGAAGAAACTTCTCGATTGAATCCCCCTACTTTGTGTGCTGTTACTATGGTTACCAACTACCCAGATCATGGATAATGGAAGAATATGTGAAGTCGTGAAGCCCTTTGCGTGCGTCCTGAGTTGAAGCGAGACTTACAAGCAAAAGCTCTTCCAGCAAATTAAAGCCAACACAAACAAATACCGTTTTCATGTGAGAGACGTACTTATGCATCTTTTCCCAAGTTTCGCTTGCATTTGTCGTCTGGTTTATTTACTTCTGAATCTTCTTTTGATCGCTGTGTCCCACGAGTTTAAGGTAAAAGGGGCCTGTATTACTAACACTTTGTCAATACACTTAGGCCGACGGGAAGTAATTTTGCTTTTACCTGAAGATGAAAGTGCTCTGTTTTTTGTTTGGCCGATTTTGTTATTTAGCAGGTGCTTCACGTAACACCTGATTGTATCTTGTAAGTGGGTGAATGAAATTTGTTTGGAAGAAATTCTCTTGATACTGCTTCATAAACTTGCTTACAATGAAAACCACTCAAAGGGGATTTAAAAAGGATACAAATCACTAAATTTAAAATGCAATTTAACGTAGGTTTTTCATTAAACTGTTGTCACTTAGAATAACTATATACTTCTGCTTTTAGAGTCAGCTGCTAGCGGAGTCTGTCTACATTCTGTGCTGCTTTATATTTAATTATTTTTCTTAAATATCAGGGCCGAGATAGGTTTTTATCGGTATTATGATGCTGTCAAGAGTTAAAATCTAATTGTTATAATTAAACTCTAGTGATATTAATAATTTCTAATATTTAATCCTTTATATTTATTTAGAGGTCATCATTCTTGGCATGGCAACTGTAGTTTCCCTTACTTTGGGTCACTGTTAGCGTGACATGCAGGTAACCTAAGCCGGCAAAACGAAACTTAAGTAGAAATAGTATAACGAAATATACTTATTATCCATAAAACTGAAAGGAAATTAAATGGATGGATTTCGAAATTAAATGGATTTCGAAAAATGCGATTAATTTCAATTTAGTGTAACAGACCGTAATGGAAGAATATAGAGTCAAAAATAGAGTTAGCTCAGAAAATGTTAAAATGCGAAGAGTTTTAGAATTATCAAAAGGATTTCAGATTCATGAAATTTCGTATCAGTCTCATCTGGGAAAAAAACTGACCGCTACTCAATTCCGTGTCATTTAAAATGAAAGGCTTCAGTTTTGAGGAGCATTTTAATTTTAAAGCCTTTTTTTTATGATAAAGCAAAGCTTAGGAATTTTTATATTCTTATTTAAAAAGGCAGGCTAAATTTTTGGTCAGTTAGCGTGTTTATATGTTGCCCATTATGCTTTCCCTTTTTTTATGTGGGGGGAGGAATGATTATTCTTTTCCTTACATAATTTTAAACAAAAAGTATTGCCAAGTATTTACATGGGGGGGGGCGTTCTTTAATTTTACTCAGATTTAAAAGTTAAACCTTGTCATGTACTTGTAAAATTGTATTTCAAAAGTGTATTTAATTCTACATATTTTTGTGTGTTTTCGTTTGGAAATGAGTGTTCGAAAATATGTTTGAAATAATATCATTAACGATTTATATAGTCAATCAGAAATTGAATTAGTAATATTTTGTATAAGTCTGAGCGTACGATTATTTTGGAGCATTAATGAAGGTTTATTTTCTTTTGTATATTAATAAGAATATTTCTATATTAATAGGAATTCAATTCTATTCTATCTTAATATGTTTCAAAATTTCATTCCATGTTTAGCAATATTTAGATGCAAGATTAAAAACAAATTTAGTTATTTGTGTTTCGATATGCAGTCCAACCCGATATAAATTCATGGGGGGGGGGGCTCATGGCATCTCCTTGTTTAGTAGGTAAAAGAACTATGGAATTTCGTGTTAAATTCATTTTGTAGAAACGGACGGAATTACTAAGTATTCCTTCACTAATCATTGTTTCAGTTTTCTTCTGCTAAAATTACCACAAAGGCTTCTTCATCACCTTAATTAGATTGTTCGGGAAATCACAACTTCGACAACATGTGATGATTCTGATTGTTTTGAGAATTCAGTAATACCTGAAATCGATCATTATCCACTTTGATCAGTATCCTTTAAAGTATACTAACCCTTTTCATTTGAAATCAACGCCAGGTAATAACTGCTTTCTTCCAGTTTCTGTTAACGATTTTGGCAATTATTAAATCAAAAAATTAATATTTATTTTAATATGTTCGCTGCCGAGCGACATTTTCAAAAATTGTTCCACCACGCCAACAAATTTTAATTAATTAATTGTGAAATAAAAATACAAAACATGTATTTCTGGAAAAGATATTGAATTTAGATAATTTTTAATTGCTTTATTAAGTATACGAGTTATATCGTTGTCGGTTTTTGCGGTAAAATGTTTTACGACAGCGCCAAATACGAGTATATTCGTAGCTGGCGGTGTCTTATAACAAAACTTGATTGTTTTTACAACAATTATTATAACAAAGATTATTATAAATTGCTTCATTATTTTGTTTTTACAACAATTATTATAACAAAGGTTATTATAAATTGCTTCATTACTTTTACAGTTCCTATGTTATTTACTTTATACTTGCTTGTATTATACTTATATTAGTTATAATAAACCGCTTGAAATGCGCCAAATTATTGTGTTTTTTCCTAATCCCCAAAGCCACATAACCTTTAAAGAACATGAAACTAATACTAGTTTGATAGCATGTGGCTTAAGTAAAAGAAAAACGTTCTGCGAATTAACACGTTGCTGGCGCCTAAACACAAACTTCAACCTGCGAGATAACTCGTGGTCGGCAGCGAACGTGTTAATACAGTTACGCAATAAAAATATTATGAATGGTGATAAATGTGCCTGTGTATATATATAGAACAGTGATTCTCAATCTTTTTCTGTCGCGGCACACAAGGAAAAAGCTCAAGTTTAAAATTTTTTTACTTACCTATAATACACTGTGTAAAATAGTTTATGATAATAATTTTAAATGAAAAATAAAATAATATGTACTACAAAAACAGCAGTACGTTTATTAAGGGATTAATGACAAGTTAATAATAAGAATACTTTTAATGAGAAATTTGAGCTTGATGTATTTTAATAATTTAATTTATATTTGGTCGTAAAAATGACAATGCTACTCTCATACCGTCTTCCACATTTAAACAGTCTCGATCTTTTATTCGCTTTTATGTTGGTTAGTACTCAAAATCCGAATTTACACAAATAAGATGTAGAAAATTGCAATAATATTTTTAATGCTTTTTGGTCATGAAGTCTAATGTTAATCTAAAATGAATTTATCGATGCTTCCGAATATTTTAAAAAATTAAACCTCGATTATTAGAAAGCGAAATTAGTTCTTCCTCTTCATTCAAAGTTAATTCAAATTCAAATACAGGGCCCACCAGCGGCCGAGCGGTAAAGACGCTGAACACTGGTAGTTCGGTCCGAGGTTCGAATCCCGCGAACGGGCTGGCTGCATGGGTGTTTTCGTGGTTTTCCCCATGTGTAACGTGTATACGAGCCAGTTTCCCTTAGAAAGTCCTCCACGAAGGCATCCCTCCCCTTAGGCAGATAGCCCTCGTGTGCTTTGCCATAATTGAATAACCTAATTCAAATACAAAAGTATTTGTTATCACAAATGGATTACGAATCCCCGTTAAATTTTTTTTTATATCTAAATTTTGGAAGTAATGAATATTTCTCTGCTGTAATGTTGTCAAATGATCCAGAACAATTTTATGAATAGTTTTTATTAAAATCATCTTTTGGGACTGACTCAAACTTTTCCAAATTCCCTTCCTGAGCTTTATTCTTCCATAAAGTTATTAATTTTTGGAATCCAACCAGTTTATCTGTTGAGTTTAATATATTGTTGCGTGCGTACGGGTTCGTTATGGATTGAATGCACAAGTCGTTAAAAAATGAACAAAATTTATTCTTTCCACAAGAAATAAATGAAAATGCTGAAATATTTCCTCAGAGATATTCGTAGAGTATCACAATATCTCAAACATTTAGCAAAACTCGATTCAAAACAAATAAGCTAATTCTATCTCACAGCGAAATCGCTACAGTATTAAGTAAATAAACAGCAGTTCGCTTTAAGTAGTTACACCTACAACAGAGATGAAGCGTTTCAATTCGGCTTTTATAAGCTTTTTAATTATTCACTAGAACAATCTCGATTTTTCTAGATTTTTCTGGATGGCAACAGTAATTACGAGATATTTATTTATTAAATATTAAATGCACGCGCTCTTTTATTTTTATTTTTCTAACGTAGCTTTCTCTTCAAAAATCGTCTGCGTTGCACGAGAAAATAAAGCAATTTTAATTACAATTCTAAATAAACAGCTAAATAAATATGAAATCCGTAACAATATTTTCTTTCGGCCTTTGCATACTTGAATTTATGTTATTAAAAATAACAAAAATGTCTGCTAAGTAAGCTAATCTCCCTCTGCACCAATCAGAACTTCTGAATTTAAATTGTAGACTGAACATACGCGAAAATGCTCTGAATTGCGCTCCCGTCCACAGCCCCAAAGTCGGCTTGGATACCACAATTGGCGCGCTTATTAATGTCTTAAAAACCGAATTTCGCCAATTCTCATGTGTACCGTATACTAGAATTACACCAATTATAATTTTTACTATATACATTTTTAAAATTTGGCGACACATTGGTCGAGAATCACTGATATACAGTTTAATGTGATATATGTATATTGTGTTTTTTATGCATTCCATTATGAATGCAATTTAAAACCACGGAATTGTTTACAATGTATTTACACGTTTCCTAATTTCGTAGGTGATCAACTCAGGATTTGTGCACGGAGTCTAACATGCTGTACACCAGAAATGGAGCACAAGTTGAGCACTCACAGTAGAGTAGAATTTGATCGCCTGCTAAGAGACACCATCGGCCAGACGCGGACGACATTTGCTGCCCAAGCGCAGAGGTTTGACGGTAAGGCGGGTTTTTACCATTAACATCGATATCTTTCTGAAAGTTTATACGCTCAAGAGAATCTCTGAGTAACATTTTCCGTTTTAATAACAGATTTGGCACATGGTGTTAGCAGCTGTGTTGTTGTAGCTTTCAGTCTTTGCTTGCCAAGATGTCCAGAACTTAACGATTTATCCTAGCTGTTAAAGTGAGTCATCGTCTAGCTCCAAAACGAGAATTATTACATTTACATATTTACATTATTTTGTTAATTTTTCCAGAGAAAGCAGTTGAGGACTGTTTGCTTAAGGATCCTGTGTGAAGACTTCCTTAAGCAAATAGCTGGATTCAAGTTATACAAGGGCAAGTATTCTGATTGCGTAGGATGCTAAAATGTTGAATCTGTAATGACTAAAAAATTTGGTGGCCGAGTGAGTTTAAATATTAATTTTTATTTCAATTGACATTTGTGGCAACACTTCGCTTAACATTCGAATCGTGTTTATTTCCAGACTATTTATATTTTTTGCGATAGGAAGAGAGCACAGCGAAAAAGCGTCCAAACGGCCACAGAGATACAAGCGAAGTGCGCATTTATCCAGTATGGCAGCTCACCAAAGGAGGAAGGTTTTGGTTTACGTTAGAAAGGTATCAGTTCTTAAGAGTTTAGGTTCCTAAACAACTACGTCATCAGCGTTACGCAAACTCTGGCATAGATTTATCTAGAAATGATGCAGTCAAGAAATGCTATTAATTTTTTTAGAATAAAAGGGAAATACCCAGATTAAAAATGAGTTAGGAGGCTATTATTAAATTAGGAACAGCTTGAGTATAGGACCCCATTGGCGATTTTTTGGCTTGGCGACCGAAAAATGTCGCCAAGCCATGGAAAAGCAGTTAAAATTGAAATCACAAGTTAGAAAGCACGTTTTAACCAGAAAAAAAATTTAGAATATATGTTTAAC
>KK118429.1:382966-393231 GCA_000611955.2 Stegodyphus mimosarum
AAAAAAAAAAAAAAAAAAAAGAGGGGGTGCTTCGTACCTGGTGATTTATATGCATATTTCAAAGTTACCATTTAATTTCCTGCACTGTTAATAAATCATTATGCTAAATTCAGTCATTTTATGCCCTGAATGTAATAAATAATCCCTTTCGTAAAAAAAAAAAACTTCTAATCTTAGAAAGGGTAAATATATAATACCAAGTTTCTGTGAACCGTAAATACGTGGTGTGTATTTGGTATAATGTATATTTATAGAAGTAATGGCTGCGGTTCTTATTTTTTGTAAATAAAAATCCATCAGAGTGCGGTTTGTTTGGCAGCTGCAGCGTGTGGCTTCCCGCATGGTGAAATGTTATTTTTATTATCCATTTATTTTATCGCTATCTGCTAGGATCCTTGCAGAAATCAATTTAATACTGCATTTTGAAGCAAATAGCGGAATACGAGGTAATTTAAAAAAAAAAAAAAAAATTTTTTTTAGTTTCTGTTATCTTTGTATTTCCTATAAATCTAGATATTTTATTTTTGTTGTTGGGAGGCAAGAATTACCTTCGGAGTGGTTCGGAATAAACAAACATGGCTAGTTTTTCGCAGTGCGTAATTAGTTTTTGGTGAAAAGTTTCCATCTTGTCTAGCGAGGGAACATCTATGGACTTCGGATTGATTTATTATGAGCCGAGTTTCTCCTCCTCTTTTGCTATTCTTAGGTTATGTTGTTGTAAATGTAATGCTAATCTCATTGCATGTAAGGCAGGGAGTTTTGCTCTTGATTTTATTTAGAGGAAAGGGTATTAAATTAGTGTTTTCCTTCCTTTTGCAGAAGAGTAGTAATCGTCGAAATTAAAATTTCGAATATTTTGTAATAATAATATTGTTACAGAACCCTCTTCTCCTACGAGTAACCTCCTTTTCTTCCCCTACCAGCAACCTCTCGAGAGAACTTTCGGCTCGCCGCATATTTAGAGTGCCCCCATGCTGCATGGACCCTATACATTTACAAACATCCATGACCTCTCCGGGATTTGATTCGAACCGGGGCCACGGCAGTCAGCGACGCTAACCACTATACCGGTTGGGCGGCTCAAAGTTTTTCTATTTATATAAACAACAAGGATCAAGCAGCGATATATATATATATATATATTTAATGAATTTCGCAATTCCTCACTCGCAAAAGAACCTAGCGTTATGAATGAAAAGCTGAACAAGATGCTGATTTACGGCCTTAGATAAATTGAATGTTATACCACGAAAGAAATTTTCAAGAGAGCGAATTAAGTGAAAATCTGAGGCCACAAGATCAAGTGAGTATCATACGCGTGGCAACACTTTTCAACCAAACTCCAATAATTTTTGTCAGATGCTCAAACTTGTGAATGGTCTTGCGTTATCGGGATGGAATGCTGTTTCTATACGATTAATGAGCTCTGGAAGATGGATTCATTCAGACTCTCCAGTTGGCGATAGCACACATTCTAACTGATTTATTGGCTTGTTAGTTGGAGCTTTAAACAAGACCATAGAAGACGAGGCTTCGGTTTATAAGAGAGCCGGTTAATACTGCACAAATGTATATATTGTTGCGTTCTACGGGTTCATTAATTTGGAGTAATTGATGATAACACTTGAAGAAAATGGAAACACAATTTATTCGCCATTTTTACACAGGATAGTTCCAAAGAACGTTTACAATCACCGAAAAACTACGATGAACACGCTGAAACAATCAGCAACAGCGCCTTCAGGCTATAACGGTGAAGACAGCTTCACAGCAAACCACTAAAGTACTGCTCCCGACTCGGTCAATTACTCTCAAGCTAATCTCTGAACTCAAGATACACTACTTCTCTCTCCCAGAACAGGTAAGGTATATATAGCTTTAACCTACCTTTGAGAATATTCCCGAGAAAACTGCTAAGAATGGTTTCTAGGATCTTCTCGCTCTGTCTGTGGTATATTACCAATTTTATCGCCAAATGTGGCAACCTTGCCTTTTCCTGCCACTTTTTAGCAACCCTAATCGCGCTTTACGGGGAAGCTGTCTCGTCATAGCTGGGGGATTTCGCATACATCAGAGGGATTTCACATTCTGGACTTGTGCTAAGAAATGATGGATTTTAATATAGGGTTCCACTTGAGTAACTTCTTTGCTTATAAAAATCAGCAATCGCTGTGCTTAGGAATATCGAGCTTTTTGTCTGTGAAAATATTATTCATTCTATAATACTCCTGAATTTTGAAAGTAATGGACGTAAATTTTGCTAGCACTGGTCTATAGGAGGATAATAAGATTTTTGTTTTGATAAGGAGAATTTTTTAAATTAAAAAAAAAGGGGGGAGATGATTTATAAGAAGAGCTGAAAAGTTTCAGCATTTCAGCAACGATCCGAACGGAAACGGAAATTGACTGCGAAAATGGGCGGAGTTTTCTTCTATCGTTTTAAAAATAATTATATATTTTTTTAATCCTTAAACTTAATAATAACCATATTTTTTTAAATTTTCAGATGCGCTGAAACACGCTCGCGTGTATTTGCAAATTAAAATCAGGAAGAGTTGTATCATAGAGTTCGATGAAAAAAAAGATAATTTCAAATCAATTTCAGGCCACATTTTGTGTAATTTCTTTAGTTTATCATACAAAAACTTAGTGTTGCTGCTATTTCTGCTTGAAAAAGAAGACATTTTATATAGCTATTGTATAAAAATATATCATCATTATTTATTACACGCATAAAGAAGAACTTTGAATCTGGAAAAGGCATTTGGATAATGATCTATGCACTTTATTAATTGTTTGCTACTCTTTTATTGAGTGTATCATATTTCTTTTAAATATTCATCATGATTTATTATTCATCAGATACCAGTTCGTCGATTATAAATTGCTTCAACGATCTATAAAAGAAGCCGTGTTCTCTGCCAAAATAAATGTGTGCATTGATGTTGAAATATGTCCACCGGAAATTTGAACTTTTAAGTTTCTTTCATATTACAATATTTTCGTGGCCTTTGATATGATATGCGCATTTTATATGTTGTGCCACATACACTAAGAATCCTTCTGCGCATGCGCTGCTGCGTAACTTTGATTTAAAAAAGAAAAAAGCCATTTTTAGGGTACTACATGCAACGAAGGGAGAACTCCATAGGGAGGAAGCGATTCCATTTTTACATTATTCTTCCCTACTCACTCCCAGAAAAGAATTTCTCCTTAATATAATATAATCTTTAAGCAGAGATTTACAATAATCCCATACTAGATGAAATACGGATTTTGACTTCAAATATACGTCTTCTTTTCTGTGCCTTTTCTTACTCTTTTTTTTCCTGTCATTAGGTTCCTGCATTCTTTGCGAGCTTTGCTCAACTGGAAGAACAAACATAATTTTTTTTCTTTTATGCGGGTAGACCTTGCGTTGCATTTTTCATAATGGTGCCCGGGTACATCGTGGGTGCTCATTATTTTATTTATTTTATTATTCCCTTCCCTGTTCTCATCCGCTTAAAGCCGTTTCTTCGCTTCTCTTCTATTATTTATGTGGATAAGTAAAGTGAGTATCTGAGCCATGAAATGAAAGAAAATGCTGCTTGTATTATAATAAATTCCGAAAAGATATCTCCACAGATGATATGATATGTTTTTTCCTAATAGGTCGAGACAGTTATTTTAGTGTTTTAAGTAAGGGATGGTTTCCTTGCTATATATTTCTTCCTGTCGTCTTTCTGTAAAAGGGGAGGGAAAAAGCATTGATTTGGCCTGCATAGTATAGTCTTTATTATAGAAAAGCTTGTATGTTTTCATTAATCAAGCTACTACACACGATGCGCTATGTGCTCGTGAATAAAATGTTCACTGGCAGTGGAGTTAGAGTGGCTATCTGAAGCCCTAGAAAATTATTTGCCAATTGAAAACCTACTTTCGGACTATTTTGTAAACAATTGAAGCATTCTTTCTATATGCTCTTGTGGTGTAATTGTCAGCGTCACAATTGTCTTGTGGCATGATTGTAGTGTAATTGCACCCCGTCAGTAGTTGACCGCGAACAAGACGTAGCAATTTTTTCGAGATCCTTCGCTACCATTTTCCATATCTGGCAATCGAGTTAAACTAGTTGACGGAACAGTTTGTCTATCATAAGCAAAGCTCTCACAAGTTAGTCTGCAGCTGTCTGTTGCCATAGAAACGAGCCTTAATCCATTTTCCGTAGAGGTGTCTTAAAGACGAATGATAAACTCTTTTCCCCTCAGCCAACAGTCGCTAGAAACAAAATAACAATAAAACAACCCTTTGTTCGCCTCTATTTAAAGTATACTAGCCCTCTTCTATAGCGACCGCCACTAGACACTATGACGGGAGCTGTTCTTCTGGTAGACAGACAGTAACTTGCCCCCAGACTTGAATTTATCGACCGATCATTTGTCAGTACATCAAACTAGTTGTTTGTATATGCCATGTCCAACTAAAGCACAATGCGAATAAAGGATTTTTTTAAGTCGAAACTTCTCTTTGCTCGACAGGTTAGAGGTTTCATATACCCTTGTAACAGGCTCGTCCATGGTTGAAACTTGACTGGGAACTCTTTTCGATGGACTCTTGGGAACTGAGGTGTCCAACTCAGCTTCATACTGAAGGCAAAAAAGAAAGTTAGCTCAAGCTTTATCAAACGGCAGAATACCAGAGTCATTAAGTAATTTCTTTTAGAAATACACTATTGCGAAGCAATTTGAGGAGTAAATTTCGAGTTGTAGCATTTCAATTCGAAATTCAAAGTTGCTCGTAGCTGTGGTCTGATACTTAGAAACAAGGTAAGGCATGAGTGGGAATCTTCTGTTAACGCGAACATAAGTACAAGGCATGTCACCTGGTTATGGTAACCTAACTGGATAAATAATGCAGATGATTCAATTTTTGATTCAACTTTTGCTTGAGTAAGATAGCGACTTCAAAGTATAAGAGGCTTTTTCACAGCTGCATTTGGTCAAAGCATTATCTCTTCCTCAAGAGAAAAGGCAACGCAAAGAGTGTTACAAGTCAAATAAATTGATCAAGATAAAAATTAAGAGTCTCATCGTAAAATAAGTTTTCCATAACCTGTTATTTTTACCAGTTGATTCATTTGATCAGAATAACTGTTCGCGGATCTAGTTCTTCGCCGGGGCCTAAATGTTTATTTCTGTGCCATCGCTTAAAAATTAGAACTTATCATGTTGTGGCTCATCCCAAAGACTAGCAGGGCTCAATCAAATCAAGTCCATGACATTGGGAACCCTAAAGCGGTTATCACATCTAGCGACGGCTCCTGCTAGACGGGACTTTTCTGAGAAACGAGATTCTGGTAGCATTGGTTTAAACGGGAAAGGAAACGGGAAGTTTTTCCTAGGAAAAACAGCTCCGTTCGAAGCTACTGAAACAATGTCCGACTACGCGAGATTTTTTTAAACCTCGCCGAAAATGCTTTGGCTGCATCTCTGTCCCTGGTAGAGATCAACTAATCAGGCGAAAGTTCTGCTTCTGAAGGATCACGTGATCCCAATATGAGCGATAATCAATTACTGTTTGGCGTTCGAATCTTTGTAGTAAGTGTCGTGGAAATGTGCCGGTTCTGAGAATTGTCTCTTTCGATGTCCAGTCCCTCGTAGAGGAAACATATGTGATAGGGACATAAGCAAATCCAGAACCAACTATGGATTGTCAGTAAGATCCTGTCTAGAGAGCCCCAGGCAAGCATGAATATGACCAGGGGAAACTTATTCAGAAGAACACTTGGTGCAGACTTCAGAACACTTTGAATCCTCAAATGTCAAAGATCTAAAATGCCTACTGAGGAAGTAATGGAGGTGAGTCAATCTTCTACCTTTGGTGCTCCAGTCTTTTACCACAGGAGCTACCTGTTTTCCCATCCGTAAATAATTAGTACTATTCTAATCTATAAATGGATAGTTTTGTAGATTATGGAACACCTTTTTTTTCTCTGTTTTCACAGTGGACAGATATTTCACATTGTAATATTAAATTCCTTTGGGAGAATATAAGCAAATAAATATTATGATAAACTAATTGTTTCCTCATTTATCTGAAATTCGGTTTTGTTAGCAATCGTGGAAACCTCTTAAGGGGTGGGGGTGGAAATCGAATGTCTCTCTCTTGAAGTAACATGGATTTTAATTATTTCTGTCGCTGATTTTTAAAAGCATCGAAGCATTTAGGAATGCAAATCATTGTGTTAAGAGATAACTCAAAATCTTCTCAATGCATGTTTCGTATCCATGCAGATTTAATTTATTTTAAAGTTTTTGCATATAAAAGTTCTTATTTAAACTGACGAACTATCTTTCGAATTCATCACATATGCTGTAGTTTTTCTATGCAATAGACTCATTTTAAAGTAAGATTTATTACTGTATGTTTTACGAATATTTTAATAATAAAAGTCGAGCATCTTTTTAAAGCAAAAACGTCATATTGGAATTTACATGTTCTGTTGAGTTAATTTGCTTTCAATTTATAAATCTCAAATATGTTCTCGGTGTATTGAAAAATATTTATTTAGTTAGCTAATATCTTTATAGTAATACTGTATGTTCATTGCATTTATATTAGGAATAAGAAGCGAATAATATAGTGTAGATTTAAACAGAAAGAAATTGATCGTTAAAATTTTCGACCCTATTCTCCTCTTTCATTTATTTGAGACAAATGCCAGATTCGGGACGAAGTTACTTAGGAATAAAATCTTTTAAAAGAGAAATTGGACTAATCTATTCATAGAATAAACCATTTTATTCGCTTTTTATCATTTCTTGTTTTCCATTTTAATTGTTTTAATATCTTTTTGAATTTATTGGTTGATCACCATTTTAATATACACCTATTTATGAAAATTGCACCATGAAAGGCATCATTAGAACTGTATGAAGTTTATTCTACATGTGAATTGTAATGATACAAGGAAGTAATTAAATTTGCAGAGTAATAGAAGAATATTAAGCTGCAAAAATTAGCATTTGGTAAAGCAGCCATGCTGTGCAATAAGATCTCGTACTTCGCGTGGCTTTGAATCAGAATTTGAATGTATGCACTAAGAATAGCTTTCCAGATTGCTTCTATGCGAAGCAAAAGTTTATCTGTATTCGCTACTGAACTAGTGTCTTGAGGAAAATGCTGGCGTATGGAATTTTGGACATTTTCAATAGGCGACATGGTCGGTGACTGGGCGGCCAAGAAAGAAGCAATGTTTGGCATGCTAAGAAGTCGTCTTGAACATCTCTGGCAACATATGGACTGGCATTGTTCTGTTGAAGTACACTTACAGGAATGCTCTGAAGGAATCGTACGACTTAGCGCTGCACAATGTTATTCATGCGAATTGGCTGTTGATGAAAGTACATTCAATACTAGACGATAACGCTGCATTAGCGTTCCACCTCACCCAACACCCCCTAGAACTGAACTGATGAAAGAGGAAGTTGACTGTTCCAATGAACGCCTAGTGACCAAGTGTCTGTCAAAACTCCGGAAATCCACTCGCCACATTCCTGAGTGGGGAGAGTTACTGAAATGTAATCCCTACTAACACTGACGTCACACCTTCTCTTGGGAAACGCGCCGTGGCCTTGCATCTAGGAGTTGCTGCCTCACCATGTTTAGCGATCTCCCAGCATAACGCTGGGTAATGTGGTCCAGAAGATGGCGTTTGCCCCTATGGTGTTTAATGAACACTCGACTATCACTGTGCTGTAAATTGTAACGGGTTTCAGCGGAAAAACGATGTGTCGCTAGTTAGCACGCGAGTAGCTGAGTTGATGAATACACTTAGTCGCAAGTATCGATGGTTTTTTCTTAAGGGCAGTTCTGCGCAAAGGAATGCGTGTACAGAATCTACGCAACAGCAGACGCCAGCAGTCTGTTGAAAGTGATAGTTGCATACCTGTTAGCACTATCTGAACATTGCACCAACTATTGAGATGAAGCTTTGCGATCTGGCATTGTCAGATGGATTAAGCGTTGTGTGCTGACCTAACATTTCATAGTCCATTCTGAGATCTGCGACTTGTCTTACTTCTGCTTCTAGACACGTATTACTGACGAGGCATAATGCTTCATGCGATAGTTTCAATTTCATGATAGGAAAATCCTTCATTTCGTAGGTCGCTCGTTAACCCTCTTTCAAACGACATAATTTGCTTATTTTTGGGCCCTTTGTCGTCGACGAACCGTAGTGGCCTCTTGTGAAACATTAACCATCGGCAGATAACGAAACATTTCTTTTAATATTTTGCTAAGCTTTCTGTTTTTAAGTTTCATAAAAATATTTTTTAACTGACTATTTTCGAGGTAATTGAAAAGAACATCTTAGTTTTTAAAATTTATAACGTATTTCTTTCTTTTAAAGAAAGACAGGGGATCCAAAATGATTGCAGAAGAAATACAAACATTTTATGAGTACCGGTATTCATGTAATATTTGTGTATTTAAGGGAAAGTTTTGTGCTATAATATAGAGAGCCGTGCCAAGATATTTTTTCACGTGAGGCAAAAAGGTAAATGCGCGCTCCTATATATATATATATATATATATATATATATATATATCAAAATAGCTATAGTGGTATTAAATAAAAGTAACTGCATTAAATCAGAATATCATAATTCTTCTAGCATAATTGTACCATAATTCCTAAAGTATATTATAATCGTAGCTTTATAAATTCAGAAAAATAATATAACGAATTATTTATAACTTTCAAATGAAAATGTCAAAAAATCCTTTTTGATAAATAAGAAATAACATTGAAATACACGTTGCATTCATTTCCAGGTTTTCTTGCAATTTTTCCTATTGTTTTATTAATTTAAGTTTGCCGAAGCTTATTTCAACTAATAACAATTGGCAAATTTAAAACCATAATTAAATTTTCGAATTTGCGTAGCCACTTTGGCGCCGATTCTAGCGATTCACCTGAGGCAAGTGCCACCCTTGTCCCGGCTCCGCGTATATGGTTTCTTGAATTCAAGTTTTTGAATCTGAATTGGTTTAAGAATGCTTTATTTTTTAATTATTAATGTAAATGTAATTATTAATGGTATTCCCTGTCATTGATTTTTGTCCAATGTATTATTTTCCGTGATATTTATTACTTATAAATGTGTTTATTATTTTATGGAAAAAATTAATTTTTAGCTGTATACTCTCGAGTAACTGAGTTGCTTAAATCCGTAGATTATTCTCACCGCGACCTTCTTCGATGCTTTAACCGGACCGATGTATAGTTTCTAATGAATTTATTGTGGATGGTCCTTCGCAATGATTTATTTCTGTGCAGCTGACAGTGCTTGTGCTTTTTGCAAAAACTGCTTAACCAGCTTTCCATATGGCCTTATTGTCTATTTTTAATTACTTTTGTCTATTTTTACTCTTTTTTTAGTGTCACGAAGGTACTATGTATGTTTGTATTTTATAATTTTGCATTTTAAAATTTATAAATGTTGTGATAATTCGGCTTCTTTTAATCCCCCAAAATTTTGCGTTTACTGCATCCTAACCTTTTCTTTCTTCCTTTCAGTCCAAAGAGGCAATGTACCGAGAAAGACTGTTAATTTCGTATTGGCATTTTGCGTTGATTCACTATAAGCGTTTTTTAGTCCCAAAGGGCTTTGTCCGTAAAGGACTCTTGTTTTCGTTTACGATTATGCTTTGAATCACTCTGAATGTCAGTTTCATTTTCAAATTGTTGCCACCAAATGTTATCGCCCTGTATTATATTTGAAGAAATTAAATAATGAAGAATGTGCATAAACGCATGTATGTTTCTCGCATTGTGATAAAGCAACAGTACCTAGAGCCATCCAATTTTGAATGACGTAATCCTACTGCGAATATGGCATCTGGAAGACCAAATTTGAAGTATGGAATTTGTTTTATTATCGATTTCATATTTTCTAAAATTTTAACGAATTTTTGATTAACAAACTCAAGGATTTCAAAGAGAGCAATGGGAACATTGTGCAGAAAAAACATTTTTATCTCCAGTGCGTGAGACTGTGTATCGGAAATTCTAAAGATATGTGCATTTTAAAATTATTTTGCGACATTGCTCTTGAACTGCATTTTATGGTTTAAGTGAGAAGAGTATGATATTTGAAAAATAAAGGTAACACACAAAATGTTAAAAAAAAAAACACCCTTTTATACGTAATTAAAAATCTGAAACCTATCGAAAATTTTTTTTTTATTTTTGGTCCTTAATTTTGGTTAAAACCGTT
>KK118429.1:393261-403555 GCA_000611955.2 Stegodyphus mimosarum
GACAAGAAAGCTGAAAAGTATGTTTTAGATTTAAATTAAATTTTCTGTAAGGTTAAATAATATGTTGGGAATGCATAATTTCTAATTAAATTGTACTGGAACAATATATTCCAGTGCAAATTTTAGAAAATTTACAATTTTCAATATTAAGAGAAATTGCGTATTACGTAGTTAATGAGCATAGTATATTCAACTATGCTCATTAATAATAATAGTTTATTCGACTCTATAATGCAAAAGCTTTGACTACATTCGCATGTTAAAGTTTTAGAACTAAGTTTGAAATAATCATATGAGATAATTGTGTTAGATTTAGAATAGCCCTTGCCATTTCACATTAATGTTTTCTGTTGTTATTACATTCTGAAAATGGTATGAGTGCATTATGTTGCTATAGTAACAAAACTAAATGAGAGCGCAAATTTTATTCACAGTTGATTATGCAGGAATCTCCCCCCCCCCGAAAAAAAAAAGGCCGAAAGATAATATTCTGATGGTACTGTTTCCTTTTACAGGCTGACGAAATTGTTCATAGCTGAAATGAAATGACGTATACGTCGGAAACTATGTTCATAGCTGAAATGAAATGACGTATACGTCGGAAACTATAACTTTTTTATTAAATTCCTACTATTAGCTCACACTCTCCCTATATCTTTTTCAAATTTTCAATCGTTAATAAAATACTTTTATTCATCCACTCAAGTTCAAATATATTTTTTTTAAACTTGCAGTGGAGGAGACTTGATGTTAATACAGTTTTTTCACATATAAAAAATTTGTAATTTAAAATTTTTTGTATTTTAAAATTTTTTCTTTGTTGGCTTAAGTAGGAATTGACTTTAAAATTTTTTATTTAATTAATTATTAATTAATTAATTTTCAATCTTTATAATAACATACTTTTTATTCATCCACTCAAGTTCAAATACATTTTCTTAAATTTGTAGTGTATGACACTTGATGTTAATACAGTTTTTTCACATATTAAAAATTAAAAAAAAATTTTTTTTGTACTTTAATTTTTTTTCTTAATTCTGTTTGTTTACCCAAGTAGGAATTAACTTAATTTTTTTTATATTACTTGTTAACTGTTAACTCGTACATTCATGGTTGGTAGGTAATTTATTGCTGCTAAGTATTCGAAAGCTGTTAGTTTTAAAAGTTTATCGCTCGCGGTTTTAAAGTTTATCCGTGGCGGTTTTAAAAGTTTATCGGAGGTAACGGTGGCCGCCTATTAGGTGCCTCCATAATAAAATGATTACTGTCTGTCTACGAGAAGAATAGCTCCCGCCACAGTGTCTGGCGGGTGGCGGTCGCTATAGCAACAGGGCTAGTATATTTCAAATAGGAGCGAACCAAGAGTTGACAATTCATCTTTAAATGCGCCAAGATGGCAAACTGAAAAGTAAATCTTCAAGACACCCCTACGGAAAATGGGTCAAGGGTGATTTCTACGCCAACAGACAGGTGCAGACTATCTGGCGAGAGCTTTTTTTATGATAGACAGACTGTACCGCTGTCGGTCGTAGTAGTGACTAAAGCCTAAAATGGCTAGTGTCCGTCATAAAAAAATATGCATGTGTCACTTAAAAACTTACAGGTTGTATACATTTTGTAGCCAATAAACTAACGGCGTGGAGTTTTTATCATCATAAACCAAAAGCTGAAAGCCGATTTCTCGTATACAGAAACCATGTAGCATTTCGCAGTTGATTCTTTTGGGCCGTGTAATAAAAAAGTTATTCAAAAGTTTTCTTATTAACCTTATAACAATGGTGTCAAACTCGCGGCCTCCAAAGCAATTTCCTGCGGCCCGCGAAGACCTTTTTATTATGTATATGTTGCAAATACTGTGCTTATAGTTTTAGAGACTTAAAGGTACTACGGAAAATCCCGTCGACCACAAGAGATGGCGCCAATCGCGCCCAAACACTTAACTCTAATTGCTCTTTTTCCCATTCAATAGTCGTCAGTTCTCTGCGCCAACTGTAAATGAATCGGAGTGTTGTCAAAAATGGAACAGTAGAACCCATAAAGCACCATACCGTGGCCATTAACACATTTTTTTTTGAGGCCAGTAAGGTTCCATAACTTTGAAAATATTCAACAGCATGATCTTCTGTAGTAGGCAGGTCCCAAATTTTAATAAATTTTTTCTGAAAATGCGTAATAGAGGGGGAAAAAGGAGTCTTTACTCAAGAATAATAACTAATACGTGTAATCAAGGTTACACCAAACCTGGCGTGTTTGAAGAAGACTTTTCCATTTTTGGCGAAAAATCGCGTGGTTTGGTGTCTTTTCTTTAATACGCAAAAATGGTCGACGTATTTTTACGTAAGTACCGACTTAAAGATACGAACTGGGCTTACGTGCGCAAATGCTATTGGAACAAAAAAGATAGAATGAACAGTTTGGGGATTTGTCTTTGTGACTGTGTATTTATGCGTCAGATCACGTGATTAGGGTAAGGTGGGAAGATTTTTCACGTTGATAGTCAAATTTATTTTGCTAGCCAACAGCTGGTTGTGGTTCAGTGTGCTGAAATTTCTTGCTAAGGTTAAAAGTTAATATTAATTAAGTTAATTATTAAGTGTATGCCTGAGATTTTACATTTAGTTGTCAATATGTTTGAATTACAAAATACAACCAGCAGAAATTTCTTGCAATTACCAACCTCTTTTAGACTTCAAATTTATACTTATTTTCAATTCGAATCTCTTCCTCCTCCTCCTCCTCGTTATTACTAATACGAGTTCTATCGCAGTCGGGTTTTGCGATAAAATGTTTTATGGCAGCACCAACTACGAGTGTACTCGTAACGAGTTATAAGGTATTTCTCCCGCTTTCTTTGCGTGCCTTCGTGGTATAGTGGTCAGCACACTCGACGCGTAACCGAGAGGTCCGTGGTTCGATTCCCGGCAAAGGAATTGCTCATTTTTCATCTCTCCTGCTTCGACATAACCTAATTTTCTACACGGGCGCCCGAACTAAATAGGTGGTTGATGATGATTCTCCACCACCGGGATTTGGCGATTCGGTCCCCCAAAAACCCCAATCGCCCTTTAAAAGGGGGAGTATATAAGGTATTTCTCCCGCCGCCTTGGCATACCTTCGTGGTGTAGTGGTCAGCACAATCGACGCGTAACCGAGAGGGCTGGCGAAGACGTTGCTCATTTTTCATCTCTCTTGTTTCGAATTAACCTAATGTCTCTACAATAAAATGGGTTACTCGCTGACCCTCCAGTCATAGGTTTGACTGAACTATTGAACTTTGAATTATTGAAATTTAACTGGACTCTTGAACTATTCACGATCATCGCATTACTAGTCCGAGCTCTTACCGCCGCGCCAACCTCTGCTTGGCAAATGCCCTAATGTAAATGGCTTATGTGGTACGAGAGCAGCGTCAGCATTTTTATTTTCTAAACGCTTGGCCATCTGGAGTTTCCACTTCGGGTACTTTCATTTCTAGCTAAGCCCTGCATGCCCTATAAATTTGAGCGAAATCGGTGATGACGAGTAGGGAATGCCCCCTTGTTAGTCTAGGCAATATATGCAATGGTCTTTATGGTCCTTTTTAATTCTTATAATCAATAGTCTTTAGGTTAGAAGAGGGTGATTTGATTTTAGCTTTGGAAACAAACTCAGAGGACTTATAAGCTAGGAGAAAACGGCTAGAATCTTCAAAATTAAATTATTTGCCAAAAGGTACATCAGAAACTAATAAATCAAATAACTAGATCTTACATTAGGGCAAATACCAATTTTCGTATTTTTCTTTCAGTTTTTTTGAATTATTCCTTTGTTAGCTCAGGGTACAGAAGTAAGGGATTACTGGTTTAAGCTCCTGGCCAATAATTGTTTGTTCATCCTTTACGTTATTGGCCTCAATTCTTTCTGCTGACTGGATTCCGTCGGTTCCACCACCCCCTTTCTTGTTTCCGTTAGATAGGGTAGAGAAAAAAAATACAGATGACGATAAATGTGATCACGGGGGTCCATTATTTCGCTTTCTTTTCCATGCAATTTGCTATTAGTTTTCCACTTGTTTTGTGGCAAGTTTGCTGGGCCTGGATCATAAAGGAGTTTTAATTTTGTGTGTGCCAAATTGGTAGAGCATAATTCTTTTCTGTCTTGATCAGACCTAGAAAGCAAAACAAAGAGAGAGAGAGAGGGGGGGGAGAACATTTTCAAAGAATGCCGGAACATATTTTGTTAAGTGTGGTAGAAGAATTTTTAGTTTTTACACTCCTCCACGCAAATTGTAATAGTTCTTATCAATCTTTTACATTCGGGACAAAACTGCCTATTCAGAACACCGATTAGATAGATAAATTAGTACTTGAATACATAAAATCTGTTTTCAGACGACCGATAAGAAGTTATATTCATCTTACTACATTTTTATTTTCATTTCTGTTTGCAGTCAATTCCTATTTTTCTGTATGTAATTTCTATTTGCACTTTTCTTGTTTTTTTTGGAAAAGGATTTCAAGAGTTCAAAGAATTCAAGTTTGAAATGAAAATTTGCCGAAGGGTAGGAATAATGAGGATAATTTTTTGTAATGATGTTTGGTTCCTAACGCATGCAGAATTTAAGATGCCTGTGGATACCATTTTACACGCATATGTTGTAGAAACATTATGATTTTTTGAAGCAGGAGACCTGAAAAATGAGCAGTGCCCTCGCCGGGACTCGAACCTCGGACCTCTCGAATACGCGCCGAGTGTGCTGGTCATTATACCACGAATTCATGCTAAAAAGGCGGGAGAAATACCTTATAGTGTTAGTACGTAAACGGAAACTTGACTTCGTTGGTTTAGCACGAAATCTAAACGAGCAGTGGGTTAATTTTGCCGCCCAGATGATATAGTGGTTAGGGGAGCCTACCACGGTAACGAAGGGCCTGGGTTCGAATCCCGATGAAGGCATGCATGTTTGTAAATATATAGTGTCTTTGCGACATGGGAACACTCGAAATAGGCGAGTCGAAAGTCCTCTAGAGAGGTTGTAGTAAGGAAAGAGGGTTGGGAGACCCTTTGATCCGTCCTCCCTGAATATGAGCATCTGGAAGCTCGAATTGGAATTATTTATACGAGAGAATTTATTTAATATTTTGTAAAACTTTAACGAATTTTTTATTAAGAAAGTCAACGATTTCAAAGCGAGCAATGGCACCACTGTGCCGGGGGGATATCTTCAGCGCGCGAGACTGTGTATCGGAAATTCTAAAGATATGCTCATTGTAAAATTACTTTGCGTTATTGTTGTTGAACTGAATTTTATAGTTTAAGTGCCAAGGACATGATATTTAATGAACAAAGGTAACACACAAAACGTTAAAGAAAGCCCCTTTGGGACTAATGTATTTAATTACGTTATATATATATATTTATATCCAGTGCTTTTTCGATTAAATTCCTTTTAAAAATCCAAATGAAAATCATATTTAACCTGAACAAGGAGTGAGTCACCCAGCGGAAACGTACCTATCACCCAGATATAGGTGACGCGGCGGCGAGCGTGTTAAAGAGGATCCTCATTCGTTTAAGGCTTTATCAGAATCTAATAGTTAGGGCACAATGCAATGCTAGAGGTAACCTTTTACTGTCCGACCCGAAAGTGTCTTCTAGAGACGAGTTCGTAAAATTTGTGAGAGTCGTTCAAGTATATGTATCTTTCTATGTGACTAGTTAAATTATTGCACGTGGATTAAACATTCTTATTACACACATTCATGCGAAATATGTTGCTGCTTTTTCGAAGATTTTGATCGTATGGTATTCTTCGACAGCCAGTAAGCAAATGAACCTCAGATCACGTGAGAAAAGGAAATTGAAGAAGATGAAAGTTCGAGACGATGTTGCAACGATACCATCTGTGGTATAGTAAATGGATGTAGCTCGGCTTATACATTATAAGATGGTCTTCTTCGGGAACATACAATTAGACCTCTAAAAGACAGCTAGTAAGTTTTCACTAATAAATACCATATAGACAGGGAAAGGATGTAAAGGACCCTTTTCTTAATACAAATAATGTTTAACAGATGGCACCTCTAGCATTGTATTGTGCCTTAAAATCAAAGATAATCGATAAACTTAATATTAATGAAGTATAGCGTAACGGCTTCACAGTTTAACCAACGCGCAAGCTAGCCCTGACCGAAGTCGGCGTAAGCAAGCCTAATGGCAGCCTAACTCAATGGCGCGGAATTTTTATTGCTAGAGGATCAAAGTTAACAACGTGAGCTTCAAGCAGTCAGAACACGCTGTGATTTCACCACTGTTTCACGAGAGAATGGTGGGTACCTGGGCCGAAGGACCTACCCCTAATCGTACCTGTAAAGCTTTGCTTTTTTTTATTCTTAATTTCTTGTAATTAAAGTGATTGTATACATTTAATTCCTAAAGAAAGTACAGTTTTGAAGTGTCAAAATCTGAATTTAATTTCTGCATTTCATAATTCTCAGCCTTAAATCTCAAAAGAAAACAATACGAACATCACAATCTAACTCTTCCCAATCTTTATAAAAATCATTTCTTATTCTACTTTTATTTATTGATAAAAAATATGAAAGAAATACGTATTTGTGAAGCCTGTACGTGTTAAAATCAGTCGGATCTGGTCCCTCCCCCAAAATGATGAAATAGAGGCCCTTGAATAAAATATTTTATCTGGACGCAATAACAACTTGTAAATTGGAATTCCTCTTTCCAATTCTTTTTTCCCACCTACCCCAAACCTACGATTTAGCGGTACTTTTTGTGCATTTCCCCCATTTTTTTTGGCATCAAGAAACGAGTCCTAGGAGTTAGGGTATTTGTCAGCGGCGGCAAAAATCAAAGGCTTTCATACCGACCATCGTCCATCTTTTGAAGAAACATTTGACAACTGGCCTCCGATTTCTTTTTTTCTTTTCTTCCAGATATGTTATTTAATTTCGTGCAGAACAGGTTCGAAGGGGGTGCGGCTTTTTGCAGAGTGAGTCACTCTATCGGCAAGGATGTAAAGATCAGAATGAAGATATTTCGAAATCGTTTATTCGTGTACATTTGTATCTTAAACCCATTGTATGTGCCACAGAATCGGAAGAATTTTTGCTTGTACTATTGTTCTAAGATAGTTGCCACATGTGTTGAAAACATGCAATTAATATGTAGTTCCGTGGCATCTCGTTCAGGCGTCGTGTTTCTCTCTTTTTGTAACATAAAAGAAAGGTAAAGAATATTGTTGGATCGTATGATGGGTTAGTCGCCAAAAGAAAATTCTTTTTTCCTTCATGATCTTCGATTCCTTTTCTCGACCATTACGACAATGCTTGACCATCCTTACCTTTTTTTTTTTTTTTTTTTCCTTTTATTTTTTTACCTGTTACAATGAATCTTTTTCATGTTAGTCTCATTAGAAAGTAACCAATATTTCTTAGAACGTAAAGAAAATCGGTATTGGAATGTCAGCTGTGTAAGGCGAGCATCTCCACTGAAGACCAAAATCATGTGGAACTGTGGGTGGTTGTCTTTAATTCATTTCTTGTGTTTCATTCCAAATTCTTGGTAGAAAATTTCAGTAATGCTCTATTATCAATATTTTGCCTCTGCTTCAAATCATGAATATTTATCTGTTACAGTAAATTTTTCAAATGTTCACGAGAACTTTAAATCACTATGTATAATGAACAGTTTTATGCACTATATTTTAAAGACTGTTAGCAATATTAAAAAACAGTTTTCTATCCCCAAAAGGAGAAGAGGGGGAATTAATGATAGGCAACAGTATGATAAGATATTATTTTCTGATAGGATTTCCTTCTTAATAAATTGTATCAGAAACACCTTATCCATATGAAAACCACCTAATTCAGTTATTATTCACAGATGGGGAAACTGGAGAGTATTTATTCTGCGTCCAGTTTCGAGAGAAAGTTTTATTTGCCAATGGAATTAAAAAATATTCTATGAGGAAGCTTAAATGTACTGCCTTGGTTGTACGTGCGTAGAAATGGAAGAGATTTTACGAGGGTTGGAACTTTAATAGTGGCAACTATTTATTTACAAGGAATACAAAAGTGATTCATGTCACCATGTTTTACAGTCCTTCAATATAGTCGCCAGCATTGTATACAACCCGTTTCCAACGATGTGGAAGTCGCAGAATATCTGTAGCAACGCCTGATTTGTTGATAGTTTGCATGGACCGGTCTACTGCCGCAAGAATCTTAGGAACAGTTTGGAAGCGAGTGCCACGAAGTGGTTCCTTCATCTTAGGAATTAAGTCATAGTCACAAGGGCTTAGATTTGGGGAGTATGGTGGATGGTAAAGCACTTCCCAGCCCCATCGCTTGAACAAATCAGTCACAGCTTGCGCTGCGTGCGGCCGAGCATTGTCATGCAAAATGAGAGGGGCGTTTTGCAGAAAGTGTGGCCGGCAACAGCTTGCAGGTCTGACACTCGGACGACCTGGCCGCAGCATGTCTGCCACGTTTTGGCGTCCTTCATTGAATGCTTTCACCCATCTTGCTACGGTTCTGTAAAGCAATGCAGATTTCCCGCAAGCTTCTTGAAGCCCTTGATGACACTGTCGTGTTGTACGACCTCTGGCACATTCAATTTTTATCCAACATCGTTGTTCTTGTTTTGAAAACATCCTGACAACACTTACTTTAGACCGCGAGCTAATACAATCATCCGTTCTTCGCGTCACTCCGCATGCGCATGACGTAGGCAGGACGAGTCTTTTTGCGGAGATGTAAAGTAGGTATCTAGTTCACGTGTGGTATACGCGATATTCTTTGGTTTTGTTGCGTAGCGTGTTTTCAGCTGTGTTGCCACTATTAAAGTTCCAACCCTCGTATTTAAATTGTTGCTGTAAGCCTGTTCACTGCACGTTTTGAAAATGTGCAGTTAATAAGTAGTTTTATAGCATCTAATAGTTAAAAAGTGGACATTTTTTACAGAAGAATGAAGAACAATTTTTGATCATGTTATAGCTATAAGAAAAAAATTTTATTTTTTCACGATACTTGATTATTTTGGTTCATTACTATTTACTTTGATTTCACGTTGTTGGCAGAAAATTTCAATAAAACACATGATTGTCTGAATCCTTCTTTCCAAGAAATTCTTGAAGGCCTTTTTCTTATGGTAATAAATGTTTTCGAATATTTACCAGAAATTTAAATCGTATGCAACGAGCAGTTTGTCACTATGCATGACGGGTAGTTACGCAGGTAGCTCTACTCACATACCTTTCAAAAATTTTTAATAACATTGCATTCCTAAACATCCTCTAAAAAGGGGGGGGCAGAAACTTGTGAGCATGCTTTATAACTATAGATTTGGTATCGTTGTAAGAATTCCTTCTCATATGGCATTATCATGATATTGTTCCTTGCGTAATAGATTGAATGCGCACAGATCCGATGATAGGTTGCTAAGATTTGTTTTATCAAAAGAAACACTTCAGAGTTCTGGAACTTTCCACAGAAATACTCGTACAAGTGTTCACAGTACCGCAGAGTACAATCAGTAGTTACGACTGCTCTGAACGTTAAACATAACGCAGTGCAAAGCGATCTAAAGTGCGAAGCTAACTTAGATATCTGATCACAGTATTGTGATATATAAGACCTCAATACTCCGAATCACGCTCAAGTAATAACTGACAGCAGATGCTGTGTCTGGTCATAGATAGTTTTCACCCGGCCGCCGAGATATTTCTAGTACTTTCAGCTTCTCGAAATTATTGCAAAGCATATGAAGACCGAATTACGGTTGCATCTACACAGAACATTAATTACGGTATTTAATTGCTTTACCTATTACGGTGGTACAGGGACCCGAAAAAATGTCGCCAAATGGTCTCCAAGTTTGGCGACTTGGCTGTTTTTCGTCAAATTTTTGTAGCCAAAAACTAATCGCCCAAATCGTTGCAGCTTGGCAATATCTCGCCAAATTAGCGAGCTAGCCATTTATTCAGTGTTAAAGCCCCTATATTGTTACTTTTCTGGCAAGCTGTGCATCTTTACATTTTCATGTTACATTGTACAAATGAGATAGTTATACAAATGAGATATTTCTACATATACGAATAATTTCACTAAAGTTATTCGTTTATGTAGAAAATTTGTAACAATATCAGTTTAAGAGTCGCATATGAGAAAAGTTGGGAATGGGTATTCCAGAAGAAAGTCATATTTGACGATGGAATTAAAAAATTCTCATTTGCCAGGATTTGAAATCGGGTTGAATTATTAATGTTTAGCAAGCTTATCTACTTAAATACTGGTAG